>JAIGNY010001036.1:0-47913 GCA_020152595.1 Chiridota heheva | reverse complement strand
CATTCCATGGCTCGCTAATGCATGGTGACATCCAAATATAGGGATATTTGAGATATTTTCCGGAATTAACAACCATCCTGAGTTTAATGTTAATGGGCCCTACTGACCGCTTGAAAAAATATCCAGAAACGCAATTCATCTCCAACGGGATAGTGGATATCGGTGCTTTCGCGATCTAGAGAGGATATCTATTCATTTGACCAGCACGCGTGTGATGGAGACAGTGGGGAGGAGACAGCTGCCCCGGATCGATTAGGGGGCTTGTGAGGTATTAAGAAATATAATAAACGGGGTGGCCTAGAACTTGGCCCTTTCTCCGAGTGTCAAAATTCCACAAAAATGGGAAAAAGTTGTATTTTTATACATACAATCCATTGTAGCCTGTAATGCTTCTCATTATTCAATTGATCATAATTTTGAAAAGTAAAGGGACTGTTCTTTTCAAAATGCCACTATTATTTATCTTGTGGATTTGAAAGAAAGGATGTTATTATTACACATAACAATGATAAAGACGCAATAACCAATACTGTTTCATTTTCTTTCATTTTATTACTCTCATGCTAAAAACAGCATTTCTGAAGACCTGAAAGTGAGTAAATTTGCACCCAAGAAAATACCAAACAATCCTTCACAGAATATTCCAATTCAAACTTAATGTATCCTGCTCTATACATGTAAATATTGCACCCTGAAAAAGCGTAAAATTTGCGCCATGCAAAATCTGAAACAGCGTAAATTTACGCCAAGAAAATATTCAACTCTCAAGACCTGAAAGTGCGTAAATTTGCGCCTTAAAACATATCAAGAAGCAATCCTTCACAGAATTTTCCAAATCAAACTTAATGTATCTGCTCTATACATGTCAATATTGCACCTGGAAAAGCGTAAATTTGTGCCATACAAAATCTGAAAGAGCGTAAATTTACGCCCTTCTGTAGAAGTACAGTAACAAGATTCAATCAATCACAGGTTCCAATAAAAACTTGATCTATTTTACTGTATAACAGTTAATAAAGGCGTAAATTTACGCCGAGAAAAAAACTTTCACTCTTAATACCTGAAAGTGCGTAAATTTGCGCCCTACAAAATACCACGAAGCAATCCTTTACAGGTTCCAAATCAAACCTAATCTATCCTGCTCTATCAATGTAAATGTTGTTCTCTGAAAAAGCGTAAATTTGCGCCATGAAAAGTTCAAAATCTGAAGGAGCGTAAATTTACGCCAGAAAAAGTACTGTACTAAGATTCAATCATGAACAGGTTTTACTTTATGATCTACAGGTGTTACTTTATCTATCCTACTCTTATGATAAACTGTAGGTAATAAGACTTTGAAATCTAAAAAGAGCGTAACTTTACGCTGTGAAAATAATCAACTTTAGAGACTTGAAAGTGCGTAAATTTGCGCCCTAGAAAATACCAAGCAATCCTTCACAGGTTCCAAATCAAACTTAATCTATCCTGTTATATCAATGTAAATGTTGCTCTCTGAAAAAGCGTAAATTTGCGCCATGAAAAGTTCAAAATCTGAAGGAGCGTAAATTTACGCCGGAAAAAATACTGTACCAAGATTCAATCATGAACAGGTTTTACTTTATGATTCACATGTGTTACTTTTTTTATCCTACTCTTATGATAAACTGTGGATAATAAGACTCTGAAATCTGAAAAGAGCGTAAATTTACGCTGTGAAAATAATCAACTTTAGAGACTTGAAAGTGCGTAAATTTGCGCCTAGAAAATACCAAAAGCAATCCTTCACAGGTTCCAAATCAAACTTAATCTATCCTGTTCTATCAATGTAAATGTTGCTCTCTGAAAAAGCGTAAATTTACGCCATGAAAAGTTCAAAATCTGAAGGAGTGTAAATTTACGCCAGAAAAAGTACTGTACCAAGATTCGATCATTAACAGGTTTTACTTTATTATTCACAGGTTTTACTTGATCTTTCTACTCTTATGATAAACTGTAGATATTAAGACGCCGAAATCTGGAAAGAGTAAATATATGCCATGAAAATATTCAAATCTGAAGACCTGAAAGCGCATAAATTTGCGCTCTAGAAAATACCAAGATGCAATATTTCACAGAAGGTTCAAAATCAAATTAAATCTCTCCTGCTCTATGATACATGTATACTGTACATGTAAATGTTAGACAATGAAAAAGCAAAAATTTGTGCCCTAGAAAGTACCAAGTTCAAGTATGATATAAATGTACAGTATATGTTACTCTAAAAGAGCATTAATTTATGCAATATAAGTACCAAGATCGAGTCCTTAACAAAAAAAATCTAAATCAAACACAATCTATCCTGCTCTATGATATACTGTACATGTACTGTAACTGTTAGTCTGAAAAGCGTATATCTGTACCATGTACATATTAAACTCATTATAATATACATGTAAACATTTTACTCTGAAAGAGCATAAATTTGTACCCTAGAGAGTACTTTACCAATTTTCTATCCTTCACAGGTTTCAACTCAAACTTCACTCTATCCTGAAAAACTGATGTACACTGATGTAAATTGTTTGGCTATTTCCATGAGTGTTAACATATTTTCTTGAAATTAAGCTCAATCTGTTGTTACCTGTCCATAGAACACCTTTAATTTCATCAGTAGGGGGTACATTCAACTGCACATCAATTCACCCACCAACACCAATTTTCTCCTTCAGCTTGCAAGGTTTTCTGCACATACTCAAACAACTAACCACAAAATTCAATATTTTACATGTTGCCATCTAGCTACTCTCTTATTTGTTTTGAAGACCTAGTGGCATAATTTTCACTTCATTAAACCTAAAACTACAGATTACCTGTTTATTTTAATTATTTAAGTTATAAATTTGGTAGTTTGAAGTACTCGTTGTCTTCACAATAAAGGTAATTGTAATATTCCTTCATCCATATGATGGACACCATTCTGGATGTCATCTTTTGGACCCTTTCTACCCATAATTGATCTCGTTCACATTGGTCTTGGAATGGTCTCACTGCACATAGCTTCCCCACCTTGGCAGGTTGAAGTTGAAAACTGTATTGAATGAAAAAGAGGTATATATTAAGTTGAAGCATTTCATATACTACAGTACTGTATACTACATTAATTTTTTTTATCTCAAGAATCAAGTGAAGTAAATAAAAGCCATGAACTGATACTTGTTCTTACAAATGCTCTACTTGAATGAATGCATATTTTGCTGACTTTACTTTACTTCTATCTTTGAATTATTGAGAACAAATTAGTTCAATACACTTAGTTTAATACACTTAGTTCAATACTAAACAAAAATTCAATATACTTTTCATTTTCTAAATGTAACCTGCAATTGCATGTAGAAGTAACCCAGTTAACTTTTTTAAAGTCTTCAAAGAAAACCTTTGAAATAGGTAAGAAGCAAGGTTCTAGCTACGGTGGGCGGCCCCGCCCAGGACTCGCAATTCCCGCCCAGCACTCGGCTCTAAGATTCACTCTTCCACCCAGCACTTAAAAGTTCAATTCGGTTAAATAATTAAGTGTTTAAACAGATCTCCTCCACGACAACGAGTGAACACACAATTACAATGACGGGATCGTCGCCTGCGTATTGAGTGATGATAGTAACAATGCTATCATGAAACGCTTAATACGACCCGGACGAGAACACAGGTACAACGTACGGACAGACATAACATCGACAACCAAGTCAATGTCCACGGCCTTTGATAACCAGTTGTGGTGCACTGGCGACAGATCTTCTTTTAATCTCGCTCTATTTATGTCATCTAATCTCGCTCTATTTATGTCATCCGCTGATTTACACACATAGCATACATTACGCAAATCAAATAAATTCCGATCAAAACAAATGAACTATAGGAATTTAACGCAATTGAACGTACATATTATCATAAAATCACCCATACATGAAGCTCTTTGCATAAACATGGAGCTATTATCTGAGATAGCACCATGCATAAACATACGTATGCACACAGTTCAGGTTCACATTTTAATCTTTGTGAATCACAGCTGGCAGCTTGCCAAGTCCGTCACTTACCATACAAACAAACTTTTGCAAAGTAAATTTTACACCCCCAAGAAGAGCCCAAGGCGTGCTTATAGACCAAATGTAAGTAACCAATCACATTTATTATAAACCCCGTATGCACTTAACATTATAACGGACTAATCGATATTCTTTTGATTTGTGGGGGATTTGATATTGACGAAAGTTGCGTAGTTGATAGAAACATGTGCCGCTTGGCTTTCGTCGAATGGAGCTATTAACTGAGAATAGCTCCATGGTCGAACGATACTGGGACAAAAATAAAAGCGGTAAAAAGTTTTGGCAAGATGACTAACAATGGGGAATTGAGAGAGGAGTTTCCGACATATGTTTGTACTTTTTTTTTTTGAAGGGGGGTTGGGGGGCACTTTGACACTTGAATATCCATTGTATTTTGAATATCCATTGTACATAAAAATGTTTTGTAATCCTTCTAGCATTCCTATTAAAAAAAAAATCTTTTTCATTGACAATTTGTCAATAGAAGTGGACTAACTTTAAACAATTCTTCATGGGAGGGGGGTCTAGGGGGTCACCCTGGATTGTCACTGGAGCCTGGCACTCAAACTTGTCTAGCTAGAACCCTGGTAAGAAGCCATATTATTCAAGCCCATCGGGCAAGTCCGATAATCAGAATTCTAGTATGTTTATGTGTGATGTGAAGAAATGGGCTTGTGGAACGCTTTAGTGAAATGAGAAGGTCAGATGGGCTAGTAATTAACCAATATTAATTTCCAGTCCTGTTTTGTGTATTTATTGTATTGCATTTATTCCTTGGATGTTGTGACTTACAACCATTGGATTTTTCAGGGAAGTACTAAAACAGTATCATATACCTTTGAAGAAAGTTTGAACAAATATTTTAAATTTATTTTAAAATATTGATCAATTTAAAAGACAGGACTTTACCTTCAATATCTCCTTAACAGAATAAGATATTGATGTTTTTCACCATTTCGTTTTTGCTAATGTCCACTCTTTCTTCTAAGATGAACTTATTCTCTAATATTGATTATAGTGTACAAACTTATTTTCAAATTTATATGTATTGGAAGGACACAATTCTTTACTAATTTTTTCTCCCCTTCCATAATACTGTACTGACTTCATTCAGTACATGCTTTTATTTTGCCAATATCCGAGGGCCAATATTCCAGGTACCTATCACAATGTTGTGCTACAAACTTGCATATTTTTGCAGGGAATATATTGGAACTAGTATATACACCTAAATTTGACAGAAAAAATTGGCAAATTGCATGACATCTACATGTAGAGTGACTCAATCTGTACAGTTTATAGTGGCGTAAGAAAAGGAGGTCCAATAATTTGATTGGGAGGGAGAGGGGGAGGGGGGGCAAGTACCATTTTTCCCCCTCCCAATAATGTAGGTCTAATGTATTGATTTTGAAGAACCAGATTCCATGGCATCTTTTCTTCCAGAAAAATTTGTCAATTATTGAGAAATCTTCAGTTTTCTTCATTTTGGGGAAATTATTTCCAATTTTCGGGAAATTTCCCTTCAATTTTCGTAAAACCTCCTTCATTTCCAGGAAATTGTCTTCATTCTTGGGAAATTGGCGGTAATTTGCTTCAATTTTTGTGAAATGTCCTTCATTTTCAGGAATTTCTCCGCATTTTCAGGAAATTTGCATCAATTCTTGTGAAAGCTGCTTCAATTTTCGTGAAATTTCCTTCATTTTCAGGAAATTGTCTTCTTTTTTTGTGTAATTTTCATTAATTTTTGTGAAATTTCCTTAACTTTCAGCAAATTTTCTTCCTTTTCATGGAATTTACTTCAATCTTCGTGAAAGTTCCTTCGTTTTTGGAAAATTGTCTCCTTTTTTGGGAAATTGTCATTAATTTCCAGGAAATTTTCTTCTTTTTTATGAAATTTGCTTCAATATTCATGAAATTTCCTCCATTTTTATGAAATTTTACTAAATTTTTCAATAATTACCCCCCCACCTCCAACAAAGTTTTACCACAATAAAGAAACTCATACATTTTGTAGGTATGTAGGGACAAATATCTTCCTACGCAACTGGTATACTGTACGCGCAAAATCAACCGGTTTTTCCATCAAATGTATTGAACTGTTTTGTTGGGACAAGTTATACAAAACTGAGAATTACCACTTGGGCTTAAAATTGGAATTCAAACCATAAACAGTCTTACCTTATTAGCATGAATTTCTTAGCTTGAATTTCATCGACATGACCACACCAACTTCTAATCTGTAAATTAAAAAGTAAAAAAGATAAACTACAGTACATTGACTTAATTGCAAAAAAACAGTTGAGTGATGTTCTATGTACTGTATAAACACCACATTGGTATAGGCCTACAGTGTAGGTCCGAATTTCAACCACTTTGCATAAATTTGTGATTTTGTTAAAAATGAAAAAACAAAACATTTAGCCTAGGTCGCCTAATCAATGTTGAACTGTATCTCTCTAATCCTTTGAAACAACGTATGATGACCAATTACAGTAGGGATGAGTGGTGTAGCTGTGATAAAATTTAGGTAAAAATATGTAGGCCCCTATGTCAGCTTGAACTGTCAACCGCTGTGTGCTAAAACTTGCATATTCATTTGCTCACTGAAATGATAACTGAGTAAAACTTATTGTTAAAGTTGTACCAAGAATCGTTTATTTCTTGAAGTTTCTGCCAGTTCTTGCTTTAATTCATATACGTAGTTCTTTGAAGTTGTTTTAGTGCTAAAAAAGACAAAATTAGAAAACCCTTTATGCTTGTTTTGGCAAAAAAGTTTTTTCCAGTTGGACCTTAACACAGCTCATGCCTATTTAAATAGATTCAACTAACAAGCAAACATTTTTATCTAACTTTGACCTCATCAAGTATCAACAGAATTTACTTTTGCTCTTATAGTAATGGCTGAATAGCTGTTCACATTGCAAACAGAAGACTCACAGAATATAGATAAATTCTATCATTTCCAAGTTTTAAATGGCTGGATTTTGTGGATAAACAGTACATCTGTAGTGAACTTAGTGATGAACATTAGTTGTTCTGCTCCTTAAAGTTTCAAACAGTCAGACCCGACCTGATATATAACCAGGTCGGGTCAGATTTTTCCTCTTTATTTTCTTTATTCTAAAAACCTTAGTTGTTGTGGGAGTTGGTGCTGAATATCATATTAGCAATGGATGAAGTCCTTATTGTGTGGTTATTTTAATTAAGATAAAGTGTTCTCACTATTTGCTACAGTAAGTTTGTGGTTATGATTTGAACAAATTTTTAAGGAGAAGGACACGTTATAAAAGATTTTAATAATTTAGTGTAGAATATTTTCTGGGAAGCTGTGTAAAGTCCCCAAAAAAAAAAAAAAAAAAAAAAAAAAAAAGGGGGTTGATCTCTATTGGCGTGCATAGGAATAACCTAGCTATTGTCACAACCAACGAACATGTATGTTCTCACTGAGACATTTGTTTTGTGTATGTAGGTTGCTGCAGATACCATGTTTCCAATTCGAGTCACACTTAAGCAAAATCGGTGGAAAATACCCAACTAAAAATTCTCCCATTAAAAGTTGCTGAATAAAAACTGTTCCACAGCTACAGTAAGTCTTACTAACGTTAAAAGACCCACCA
Organism: Chiridota heheva; assembly: GCA_020152595.1. NCBI lineage: Eukaryota > Metazoa > Echinodermata > Holothuroidea > Apodida > Chiridotidae > Chiridota > Chiridota heheva. The sequence continues at coordinate 40,235 of JAIGNY010001036.1, read as the reverse complement.
CACTGTGCGGAAAGAACGCAAGTTTATCACATTTAGGAAAATATGGGTTGCTTAAGTGTTAGTTTAATTGGAAACACGGTATCAGCAACAACCTACGTACACAAAAAAAAAAAATCACAGTGATAACATACGTGTAGGCCTATGTGGATTGTGACAATACATGTAACTAGGCTAGGCCTATTAATATTTACCGCATAGGCCTACAGTTGCCACCAACACACACTGACATTGGCAGTGACAGCTTCGATTTTAAACACATCGAGACTCCGAAGCATGCATCCACTCTTGACAGTTTCTGGAACTGCCCATTGCAAATTATTACACCGTGGAAGAAGCTTTAGGCCTACACTACAATTAAGTGACAAATAATGAAAAAAGCCTCACGCCTTTTGAAAAATGCAAAATCTCCTTAACGTTACTCGTTAGGCCAAACGTTAGTTAAATTTATTATAAATTCTAAATCAGTAGGCATTATGACCTTATCCTAAAAAAAAAAATATATATATTTGAAACGAGAAAACATTATTTTAGGCTGTAAATGAATAATCAATTCTTCATTGAGTACAGCATGGAAAGTGTAACTAAGAATTTTTCGCACAACTAATATATCTAAGCCTTACGTTAGAATAATGGTTACCGACGATAAAATACTTCCGACGAATGTTTGGTAGGTATTTCTTCTCAAAAGGCTAGAACCAAACTTGTACGAACGATAACATCACCGCACCCTCATTCTGTCATTGTGTTACTTATAGGCCTACAAGTGATCCGCCTCGGCCAGTCTCGTCCGAAGTGAAGATCGCATTGTCTAGACTTAAATCGAATCATCTCGCGCTAAATTCAACGGTCGGTTATCACTGCACTGTCTTGACTGCAATCGACATAATCTTCAACCGGGTGTCTTTTTATGACGTCATAGCAGAGTAGACGCTTTTAGAAGAATGACGTAATTTTTTTAAATTATTCTCGTAATATTGAACAATGTCAGAATGAACACTCGCGCGGCTTGTAAACACACGTGGGTACGTGGTCAATTGCGAGACGACTACGGGAGGTGTAGGCTGAACTTAGTGAATTAGTGTAAAACGGAACTAATTATTCTCAATATTGAAAGCGGTGATGAAAGAGTCAAGTTCGGGGTCCTTTTTGTACCAGAATGTTATAGATTTGGGATATTTTGTGATGTTTTTTTAAAAGTACCATCTAATATTTCTTGGATGATGGTACTTTTGATAGGGGGTTACCAGCGGTTTTGGTATTTTTTTTTTTTTTTAGGCCGATGTGAAGAGGTGTTGTACATAAGGACATTTTAATCATTTCATTGACGCCGTCAGTGTCCCCCTCCCCTAACTCACTATAATAATTGTCCTCCCCCTTCCCATTCAAAATTGGCTATTGTTACTGTTTTTCCTGGAAATTTACGTTAAGAAAGGAATACATTTAACATTGAAAGAGGGGTTACAATTCTCGGAAAAATATTAAAGAAACATGGCACTATAACATATAAAGATCTCAAAAAGCTGAAGTGTTCCAGCCGTTTTGTCCAAAATTGTAGGCCTAGGCCTACTCCCAATAAAAAATATATCCCATAATATTTTCTTTAACTTATGATGATCTGCAAGAATTTAAACTGCAGTCACAAATGCTAAATTAACCCTGTTAACGGTAGGTAAGGAAGTTTTGGCATTATACGGAACCCCCCACCCAAATCCTATCACGGACCCACCCTTCTGAATCCCAAATTCTATCACCCCCAACCCCAAATCAGCCCCTCCCCCTCAACAAAATCACGAACTACCCTGAATACCAAAACCATATGTCACTGACCCCCATTCACCCCCATTCACCCCCACCCCGTGGGGTGGGGACTAATTATTAAGTATAGGGGCTAATTATTAAGTATAGCCTAATCTTAGACCCCAGATAGTCTAGGCCATTCTACTTCCATTCAACAACTTGGAAGTTCCAAGCACTTGTATAACACCTGATGAAATCACTCCACCTATTCAGTGCTGTCATGCAAAATAAATGACACACTATCCATTTAATAGTACCTCAGACTCCATAACAAACGCTATTTAGAATTAGCTATCAGTCATAGTTGTATAGTAAGCTTGCTGCCTATGGATACAACTAACGAGGGAGTTGTGGCCAACGCTAGTGTTACTGCTGTTAACGTGCGTGGGACGCGGGAAACCAACATTTAGATATTAACAAAGTAAAAAGTTTCAGGATATCCCGCGGGAAATTCACAAAAACTTCAATCAGGTGATGTATCACATGACGGTGTGCGCAGAATCATAGTGGCGTTTGCATTATAATTTGCGACTTTAGTACGACATCACTCTGTGTAAGCTGCCGTAACAAGAAATGACGTCAAAAAGCCATGAGAAGAAATGACGTCAAAATGACGTCATAAAAAGACACCCGGTTGAAGATTATGTCGATTGCGTCTTGACTCAAAACTAGTCACCAGGTCAACACAGCACATGTACGTACGTACGTACATACAGCGCAATGTCAGAGAGCGTGACGTCATTCGTCCTATACTTACGTATAGGCCGAAGGCCGAGAGTCGAAACTCCTATACCTACAGTGTTACAGAGTCGTGATACTTTTTTAAGTCAACCACCCATGTTGGTTCCAACTGAGGGCAGTAGAACTTTCTACCTCAAACAAAACGTATAAAATAATATAAAAAAAACAGATTCGTACTTTAAATGAAAACAATATAATTTTAATTGTACTTTTTTTAAATTATAAATAATGATGTAATCGTATCTATTTATATTAGAAAAATGTGTCTTTTTAAGCCTTACTAATTATCAATTTTGTAAACTTATGTGTATAAACACCTGGCTTCGCGTGCGAAATTCAAATAATATCGTGCGTCCATTCGAATCTCACGTACATGCGTATCGTATTTAACCGTACGCACCTGTACAAGACGTATTGTAAAAAATATGTTGCAGCACCGGACGACAGCCTGACAAGTTAGGCCCCCCTATGTCTTTTTGTGAAAAGGTCTTTGCCTACCGACTGAGCGTTAGGTATACTAGGTTATTGCATAATAGCAAATCAAATTTACAAGGATCAACACTAACAACAGTCCAAGTAAGCTTTTGATTCATTAAACATTTATCCATGATTGGTTTTGTTAACACTGAACAGTGTCTAACGACTAGGCCTAGGTTTCCACTTAGCGGGTCACTTGGCCTAAGCTAGTGACGTATCCACCTTTAGCTTGCAAGTGTAATTTTGTAGTTTGTCAGTGTACGCGTGCAGCAAGCGCGTAGCGCGTTGATTTAGTTCTGTATGTACTGTAGGAAAAATATTTCTTAAGTTTCCTAATTATGATTTTAGTGTCCATATTTGTCAATGTTTTTATCAAAATTTCATACAAGTAAATATTCAAAAATACTTAATTTGTAATAATAATATTTTTTATAAAAAAATTCAACATTTTTTTGTTCAATTATAATTGTAATTATTTTTTTATTTTCAAATTGTTGATTCTCTACTGCCCTTACTTGGAACCAACATGAATGGTAGACGAACAAAAAGTATCACGCACCGAGGTATAGGAGTTTCGACTCTCGGCCTTCGGCCTATATGAAATATAGGCCGAATGACGTCACACTTTCTGGCAATGTGGTAGCAGAGTGTGGTATCTTTCTTAACACTATGGTGGTATACAGACATTTCAGATCAAAAATAAATAGGCCTTAAGTTATAACCAGATAACAGTATAACTTGAATCTCTCTTGGTACGGTTTGTCTGTTGGTGCACGTCAGTGTGACTATATATATATATTCAATATTTTTGATAGTTTTAGACGTTAATCTAATCTTAACTTTCAGGCATTTTGATAAATTTGCTAACGCTTTGAGGCTTTCATTCACATTTTAATAAATTTGGTATTTTCTGAGGTTTGGGGAATTTTCCAGCAAGCATAAATTATTTTCTACATGAAGGGCCTTTAGAGGGAAAGTTTCAATTTAATCATTTCGTTCAATTAGTGTATTTCCAATGAGATCTCTCTGACCTGCCCTCTGAAACTTAATTTATCAGTGCAATTTTTGCATTTGTCACCGGGAAATTATTGGTTCTTGTCCCCCTCCTCCCCCTTCCACTGAGAGGTGACCTTTCCTATGCCCCTGCTGGAAGCCTGCTCCGTGACAAAATAAGCGACGGGCCCGCTAAGCTATAGGCCTGTAGGCTACGCAAAACAGTGCAGGGGAAGGGGTGAAAAAACAGCCCCTGAGACGTGTTTGCTGCAGTGGCGAAGCCTTTCGGCAGGAGAAAATTCCCCTCTCCTCCCCTTTTGGCCGGGGCATTGAAATTTGTATTCTCCAAGTGCAATTTTTGTCATAATGTTTTTGATCTAAAATGTTGAGGCAAATCCGAGGTCATAGCTAACTCTATCAGACGTTGCCCTCTTTGGCAAACGTTTTGCGTCATTTCCGACAACAAGTCTATATCGTCGCCACTGTTCCCTGTACGGCCATCACGTTCTCAGTCGGCATCAAAAAAAAAAATTGCAAAGATTCCAGGGGCTTTGTTGCCAACCTCCCCCCTCCTCCTCCCCACCAACTCTATAATACAAAGTTCGCCCCCTGGATCCCACCAAGGGCTCTTTAGCGCGCATGCTACTGGACCACGAGCCCTATATAATTATGACACACACAAAAAAAAGCGTGATGTATGAAAGAGAGGACACATTTGAAGAAAGCGCCCCTTGAAACATGGACGGGATGAAACTGCCAGTGTCATTTTCATCCTGTTCGAAGGACAGTCTCTCAACGAGAGTTGAAAAAGGTATTACGCAGTTATTCGGCCACACAGGTAGTTGAGACAACTCAACAAACAATGCTGTAATTTTATAAAAACTTAATATACGAACATCAAGGAGTTCTTATTTGGATCAATTATACCCTGAAAACTGCTTTAATTATTTCATTTGGTGCAGAAATCGTAAAAATAAGCACCATTGTCAGCAACGTAATTCTGAGTGACTTTCAAAATCTTGCCGACCCATTAGCGTAACCTGCTCCCCTTGACACCTTTTCGATAAACATTCCTGCGGGTAACGTCATTTTCATTCATTAGTGCAATATACGCGTAAGGACTCTTTGTGTCTAGAGTTCAGGAGTTATGCACCATCGAGCATACTTACGTCAAGCAAACACATGGTTCTTTGAATATGACTCAATGAAATTATACAATGGTTACTTATGAATAGACAAGAAATACACTTTACAAGTTTCTTTATGCCTAAAACTCCACGTAGCACATATTGATGTTATTCAAATAAAAACTCCCCTCGTTTTGCCGTTGTACGGGGAGGAAGTTTTATTGTTGCTCTTGATATTTCTTAACTTCGAAATGAATTTACGTGGAATACGAAATATAGCGTCAATTTTGATGTTCAAAGGTTGAATCTTTTAACAATTTTTCCAAATAAAACAAAATTGACATATTTCACACCTTCAGAGTGCAATTTTTGTTAAAACGCGAAGTGGAATAATTTGGAAATAAACTCGAAATTGCAAACCGCCACAACATGCGGTTACTGAAATGCCACAGGCACAGAAAATCAGGATGGAGTCCTGTTCAATGGGCGAGTTCTGTAATGAGATCAAACTCTTTGCAATTCTTTAAAATTCTGTCCTAAATTTCTTTACAAAAAGTCCAGATCTGTCTTTAACAAAGTGTATACAAATTTGATCTGGCCAGATAAAGCCAAATATAACCTGGATTAGAGTAAATTCTATACACAAATAAAGTTTGATCTGGCCAGATCAATTCAGGTAAAGTAAAGAATTGGGCAGATATAAATTCAATGATATGATTCAGATTAAAGTTGATCAGTGCCAAATTTCAGATTAAGTTCGATCTGAGCCAGATCAAGCTTGAATTCATATCTGCCCAATTCTTTATCAGGCCCGATCTGGCCTATATACAGACATATACATTCCATATCTGTCCAAGATCTGGAACTTAAATCTGGAATTTATATCTGGGTCAGTTCTCCAATTTTTGGAAGGATTTTTCTCCTGCTATGTTTGGATGGAAATTCATCCCCTGAAGCTTTGAAGATTTCTTGCATTTTTGAATGCCCAAAATGGCTTAAAATTGATGAAAAAGTTTTCAGGAATTTGCAGGAAGGCAGTTTCGCTGGGTTTTTTTTTATCTGATTGAGTATGATACTCAAAATATTTGTTTATTTTTCTTTTAACATATTTCTTATTGTTTTTACTGTACCTACCCACCCAAAAATTGCCGCCCCAAATTTGTGTATTATACTAGCTCCTGCCCGACAATTTCGGGTTAGCCTTTGTTGTTCTCCCCTCCTCTGGTGCTGATCCTGATTCCTGCCTCCTATGCCACTGAACCTATCGGATTGTCGGTTTCGCAACGTTATATACTGCAAGAATTGCGGCTACTTGTGGGATTTAGCCCCTCCCCCTACCCAAAGGGGCTACACACAGGCACACACTTCGCTGTGCAAAAATAATATGGAAACAAGATTTTGCCTATAAATGAAATGTTGAAGAGCCGTATGGAGAGGAATTTGTGAAATTTCATTTCCATCAACGCTAAAAGTGAAGGTGATTTTCAAAAATTTGGCAAATTCTCGATTTGTAGCAATATTTGATGGACATTTTGGGGCGGGTTCTTGCCCCCTTTAAGCAACCCTTCATAAATCTATGCATGCCTCCGCATAGATCCGTTGAGAGGACTGCGGGGCCGAGGGAGCGGGGGAAGGGGGGGAGTGGCAAACCGAAAAACCCATATCGGAAAATTATGAAGAGCAAAAAAAGTCGTGCACCTATTTCTGTCTCAATTACACCATTTTCGCCCCATCTGCTCATGTCAAGCATATGTTTTCACCAATTTTTGCTGCCCCTTGCTCTTTAATTTTCTTAATTTTACAGGCCCTTATGACCTGTGGGCCTCTTAGAGCCCTGTGTCTACGGCAATGCCCCCGTTGAGCAGTTGCGCACCCTCCCTCTCAGCTCTTCGGCCTTTGTACATTGAGCAAGGAAAAAAAGGCCTATATCTAAAAATTATTTGGTGGACAAGCCATCCCCAGTGATATAAAAGTTCTCAGACGTATCAAAGATTGGCATACCATCACATGCACCAAAAGTGTGTTCAAAAAGTGTGTTTTCAACAGAAAAACAAAAAAAACACTACATTTTTCGGCGCGTTTATTTGCTCGAAATTTCAGACATTTCTTTAAAAAGGAGTCCACGCATTGACTATTTTAGGCTAAATATTCGGAAAATTTGGCTGGTAAATAGTTTTTGTCGGAAATTTCACTAAAATTGTTCCACTAGCACTGGCTGGCTGGGGCACATCAACTTTTCGAACTATATTGGTCGTGAGTCTTCGAGCAGGGAGTAATGACAACTCCGTGTTTCGAGATGCCATGCATGGCAACTTGACTCGGCACAAGTTGGTAACATGTGCCTTAATGGCAATTTTACATAAAATTGTAACATGTTCATAACAAATGTTCACAAGATGGTCGATATAAACCAGAGGCCGTGCCTCCCCCCCCCCCCCCACTCATTGCGAAAGTCTGTGTCCTCTTGTGCGGAAGTGAAACTGAAAATATATTAAAAAGTATAGGATAATTTTCTATTCATATTCGTGCAAGAACCGTGTATTTTTGGTTAAAACTTTCCCAAATTAGGTAAAAATGCACAACTTTGGTAATGAAAGTCACCCAAAGCTTGTTTGAAATTGTATAAAGGATGTTAAAAATCGTTTAGAGCATTTAAAATTGATCTAAATTGCCAGTGCGCAAAATTTCGTTAAAAGTCGCAAAAATTTAGTTTAAAATGGCCCAAATTTCATCCATCCTACATCCCCTCATATATGCAAATAAGTCGGTAGACTTATAATAAAACTTTAACTTAAATTTCATGAAGTTTTGTTTAGTTGTTAAATTATGTGTCAAATTGTTAGTATACGGTTTGTTTGACAACAGTTAATATTGGGCCGATATTTTTCATTTAGCCAAAAATCAGATTAAAAAGTCATATTTTCGGGCACTTTTTGTCACCTCTCGCGCCGAAAGCTAGGTACACCACTGCCCACAAGGAGGCCATGCATGTGAAAGCTTCAGAAACTGCCATATTTAGCTTTTGATCAGCTAACTATCAAGGGAGAATCACATATAAATATCAACTTAAAATATGCGTTTTTATTTGGTGAGCATCGGGCGGGTGCGTGGAACAGAGGTAAGAGGTTGGGCACGGCACAGTGTATAAAACATACAAGGGCACATTTTAGGTAATATGGGGCACTTTGCAACCGAAGGCGGAGCATACAACTCCGGCACCCCACCCTCTGGATCCACCCCTGACCATTTATTTTCATTCGAATCATGATCTGAAATTTCATTCGAAAAACTTGACCGCAAATTTTTAAAAGCAAAAAAACAAAAAACAAATGGAATCAAAAATGAAAACCAAACACACAGAAAAAGAGGATGCGCCGGGCCTGCATCCCTGCGCCTCATCTTCATGCCATGTTCCGGACACTTAAAAATAAATAACTTGTAACTGCAAATATTGATATGTATGTGAACTTGAAAGTCATGTTACCTCAATTTCGGGCATAAAAAATCGGGCAAATTAGTTCAAGTTGACACTCCCCTCCCCCACCCCCTCCCCCAATGTGTGAACGTTCGCAACGCCCCTACTGCTAAATTAAAGTTTATATTTAAAGTTGTTGTTATGATCGGGGAAATCTCTTTCAAGGAACAATTTCCTTCATTTTCTTCAATTTCGGGAAATTAACCAAAATTTACCAAAATATCCATACTTTTACCCTTTTTTTCAATTTTGTGTTAATAATTTCTCAAATTCACCTCCCAACCGGCAGACCGGCAAGAAAGCATGCAATGGCAGACCGATAATAAGGTGAAATCTGCGGGGCCTCTCAAGACAGCTTTCCCCCTGCATCACGCTTCCCACGCCTCTGGGTGAGTTTACTGTGACCATTTTTTCAGAAGGTATACCCTATTCATAATAATGAAAGGCCCATCCCGTAGCCAAGGGTGTGGCTGGGTGTATCAGGCGAGAAGCCAACATTTTGTGTTGCAGTTGGCGATTCAACTTGAGTTAACCGACTGGTTAAAGACATACAAGATGAAGCATTAGGTCGATTTTAATGACGTTTCACCATATAACAGTATAATTACACATACGCACACATGCGGTTGCGTTGTTTGATTTTTTGTTTATGGGGAACAAGAATAATTTTTGAGACTAAATTAACGCAATTTTAATATTAGTTCCCTTTGTTGTTATCATGTTACATTTAATTGTTCATGCATTTTTCACACATGTATACGATCAAAATGTTGAGATACGCGTATTCACTGTTAACAGCTTTTGACATAGGCCTATCACACCTCCTCCCCACCTTTATAACCTCTGTAACTCAAAATGGCCAATGGTTGCAAGGTGGCGCTCACCGTTTCACCCCTGCCTGGTTCTCTGAACACTTCTAGAAAAAGAGCAGGGTGGAAACCCGGTGTTCATCCATTTTCCATCCTGACAAATTCATTTGAGTCCACACTGAAAACAAGTCATTGTGACTTACGTGTGCTATCCCTGGTATATGCCTAAAAGTGAAATACAATACATATATACGCGGTACAGCAAAGCTTGAACTCGGGCACGCGCCCCATACACAAAAAACAGAGCGTAGGAACCGGTACAACCCCCTCCCCCACCCCACCCCCACACCACCCCTTTCCAATAACCATCTAGAAAAAAGGGGATGAAAACAATTTTGACAATTATCGTCCAGTTTCCGTTTTAATTTTAACTCCACGGTTCTAAACCCAAATAACAAATTTCTGGTTTTACCAAGTTTCTTAAAACTCCTTGAGCGTCTTATGTTTATTCGTATTCACAACTTTCTTACAAGATAATAACATCAGCCGAGCTAGCTCTCCTATGCCTGTATTCTGTAAATAAAAATTATTATACTATCGATAGCAACAAACCTCTGTTGGACTTTTCGGAGTTGTGTGGGCAGATGTAACTTAAAACCAACAGTGATTGGGTAAAGCCCGCAGTGTGAATTACGGCGGGATAATTGAATTTTGTTTTGCGGGAGGCGGTTTGAGCATGGGAAAGTGGTTTTCCTTTCAGTTAATAGCTCCATGAAATAACTCAACAAAGCTCTCTTATTATGGTATCAGGTATAGCACATTCTTGGTTCAGTTGTAGTATTTCAAATAAACTTCAGTTCACCTCGTTCAGCGATAAAAGCTCTGACTCCTTACATATTAATTGTGGAGCCACAAGGTTCTATTTTAGGACCACTTCTGTTCATTTTATGTCAACGACATATACCACATACGCCATGATGCATTATAACTTTTATTCGCTGATGGTACTAATATTTTCTTCTCGGGGAAAAGATGCTAGACTTCTTCAGAAAAAATTATATAATTCCAGTGAGTGGTGCAGAGCCAATAACTATCTTTCAATCTTATTAAAACAAATTTTGTAGTGTTTGGATCGTGTAGTAAAACGTGGGAGTTTTAGATTTTTAGGAATAATGTCAAAATTGACAAAGTCAACAATGCTAAATTCCAGGGAATCACAATTGATTAAAATCTTACTTGGCGAAATTATATTCATTCACTATCTAAAACTGTAGCCAGAGCTGTTAATATTATTTCAAAAGTTAAGTACTATTTACCGTGTAATGTTTTTATAATTATTTACAACATATTGATTCATCTGCATCTTTCACATTGTTCCACCATTTGGTCGGGGGACTATTCTCCTGATCTGATTAAACTAACAGTATATACAAATTCAGGTTCGGCACGACCGGCGGAGGTGGGGGAGGGGGAGGGGGTATTTACCACCCAATATTTTGCAAAGTGAAAAATATATATATAGGAAAATAAAGAACTAGACAACATTTGTGAACAACAATCTCACTCTTACTAGATATCTCCGAGTTATTTCTAGATTTGCCAATATTTCCAGACCCCTTTACGCCCCTGGCTTTGTTCGCATTTATAGGCATATATAGACTAAAATGTGCTGTAAATAAACCTTTGAAATTGTGTTATTTCAGTGTGATTGCAGTGAATATTGTGCATAAAGTTGGCTATTTCCTTCGTCGATTTTTAATTCCCCACCCCTCCCCCTTTCCAAAGTTGGAAGTTCTTTGTGGTTAGGCCTATAAGCCTATATCTATATGCCGATATCTATTATTTGAAGATAAAAAACAAAAACAAAACATTAAAATTGGTCAACATTGAATTGGGGAGGGAGATTATGCAACTGTCAAACAATAGGCATACTGATTAAAGATTATAGCATAGACAGAACGAAAAACTACTAAACAAAAGTGCCACAAGTCATTTATCAGTTACGTGAACAGTTTAGGGACCAGGTACCCCAAAGACTAACAATGATTTTATTAGTACCAGTCCCCTCCCCTCTCAATAACAAAAGTCTGACGAATTGATTTTGAAAAGTAAGATTCCCCATTTTCCTTCTACTCTTACTTGCAAAGGGATAATTTTCAGGAAATTTCTTTCATTTTTGTGAAATTTGCTTTAGTTTTTGAGAAATTTCCTTTTTTTTCGTGAAATTGTCTTGAATTTACTGGAAATGTTGCCAGTTTTTGTCTCAAAATTTCCAATGATTTTACGAAAATTTCTTTGTACTACTTCCCACCCCCTTTACAAATATTTTTTGGATATAAAAGACTCGGGCCTTTTGATGCGTTAAATAAAAAATGATATATGTTCATTAAACACAATATACAATTTTTACAAAGTGTGCATGTTCCAACGAGTTTTGTCCAAGAATTTTGTCTCAGAAAATTATGGACAATTTTTAAAGAAAATTGGTGGCTTATTTTGTAAAAGGAAAATACGAAAAGGGATTATCGGGCAGTCGGTGAGTTTTACATATACAGACAGTTTGTGTAGATATTAGCAATAGGGCCTAATAACCCTAATCAGCTAATTGATATGTTAGTTAACAAATTCGAAATCAGGATACGATTAAGAACTCCGAACATCTGTATAATTATTATTATTATTAATAATATCATTATTATTATTATTATTATTATTATTATTATTATTATTATTATTATTATTATTATTATTATTATTATTATTATTATTATTATTATTATTATTATTATTATTATTATTATTATTATTATTATTATTATTATTATTATTATTATTATTATTATTATTATTATTATTATTATTATTATTATTATTATTATTATTATTATTATTATTATTATTATTATTATTATTATTATTATTATTATTATTATTATTATTATTATTATTATTATTATTATTATTATTATTATTATTATTATTATTATTATTATTATTATTATTATTATTATTATTATTATTATTATTATTATTATTATTTATTATTATTATTATTATTATTATTATTATTATTATTATTATTATTATTATTATTATTATTATTATTATTATTATTATTATTATTATTATTATTATTATTATTATTATTATTATTATTATTATTATTATTATTATTATTATTATTATTATTATTATTATTATTATTATTATTATTATTATTATTATTATTATTATTATTATTATTATTATTATTATTATTATTATTATTATTATTATTATTATTATTATTATTATTATTATTATTATTATTATTATTATTATTATTATTATTATTATTATTATTATTATTATTATTATTATTATTATTATTATTATTATTATTATTATTATTATTATTTATTATTATTGTTATTTATTATTTTTATTATTATTATTATTATTATTATTATTATTATTATTATTATTATTATTATATTATTATTATTATTATCATTATCATCAACATTTTTTTTGTGGGGGTGGGTGGGTCGGTGGGAAGGGGGATCCAGAATATGGGGAGGGGGAAGGATGGGAGGCTAAACACCCAGTAGTCCACTTAACACATCGATTATTTTGTTTGGCATGCATGTCGGCATTTGTTTTGGTCAGTCGACAAATCAGGACTTCTAACTTCAGATCATCTCAGACTTAGGAAATCTGCTTTCTGAAGAAAAATATGGCATACGCATAAACGTGAAAAAACTCTGTCGGTAAATTACCAACACTACGAAAGAAACACACAAACCCACACCCATGCACATACACCCTCACACACACACACACACACACACACACACACACATTTGAACTGACCCAGGGGGAAAATTGTTGGGGATTTTCCCTCTCCAAATGCAACCACTACAGAATAAAGCCGGCATTCTAACTAAAATCCACACCTGATCAGGGGCGGACAGCAGAGGTTGAAATTTCATCGGTCGAGGTTCCCTGGGTACCAAGACGGTCTGAACGGGGAGAGGTCTCAGTCCCCGGTGGGCCGCTTCGGCGGTTTTCTCGCTTTGTGAGGCATATTAGCACTAGATTCTGAAGCCGGGGATGCACCAGGGCAATGGCGCCCCTACCCGTACGTGATATTGCCGGGGCATGCGGTAGAGTGAAGTTAAGGATTATTTGTGGGGCCCCCTATTTGTTGGGCCCCTGTGCACGTGCCCATGTAGCCCATGCTTGCTAAACATAGATGTAGCCTGGCCTAGACTGAGTAGGCCTAATTTTGTATGAGTTTTTGAATTAAGGAACGAATATAGGCCTAAGCCTAAGTTTAGCTTAATAAGATTCAAAAGCAAGGGCGGATTTAGAAGGGGGACAATGTGGTCTGGACCCTCCCCCTCCCCGCCCCTTTCTGGAAGTTCACCAATGCACTTCTAACACTAAAGCCATACATTGTCATGACTTGACTATGGTTTCCTCACCACCCCCCTCCCTCTTCCCCCTCCTCCCTCCTTTTGAAAATCCTGGACCCTGAAAAATTTGGCCGAATTTCATTTGGCCGCGGGACTGAAAATATATTTTTTTTCTCAAAACGGCCAGATCAGCCAAACTTGCAATTGGTACTAAACTGTAACCAGTAGAAAAGTCTTTTCTGCTTCTGAATTGAATCTGACCGTTAAAGTATTACGTAATCGTGTTTTAACGTGTGAGTCAATCACGCGGGATATTCAAAACTGGCTGCAGTAATTTACGTGCACTGGTCTGCGCCGCTGGTTCTAACGTTAGATCCGCGATATATAGGCCTATGCCTACGCTGCTCTCTCACTGTGCTACATGGCATGATGAAGTCCGAAAGAGAACAAAACGTTACTGATCGTTAGTGAAATGGACGATGATGTGCTTACACAGAGACCGATTATAATGAAACATTTTATGGTGAGTACTTTATTGGAAATGTTACATTAATTTGGGCACTGGATGGTTGACTAGTATTGGTCCTCGTCGTACGGCACCGTACAGTCTGTGTGGGGCCTAAAGCGCCGAGGCCTTAGTAGTCACCTTGTTGGGCATAGGATAGGAGTACAGGTCTAACTAAGGTTTATTTCTCAGCATGAAGGCCACTCGACTAACGTTGTGGCATGCTATTATGCAAGTTGTATTGTAAGTTGTGAGAGAACTGTGAGAGTACTTCGGTTGGCGTTCATGTCCTCTTGAAGGATTTTTGCCGACTTAACCAATTCAGATTCAGAACTTAATTTCAACCACCCCTGCTACGTCAGTCAAAAACCAATGTAGGCCTAGGCCTAGTGAAACATCTCACTCAGTATGCCCTAGCCTATATGCTACAAAAATACAATACTTGTGTACAGCCGATGCCTATACTTGTGTACAGCCGATGCCTATGGCTACAGTACAGTACACAGTCGTATGTTATCTGACTAATTTAGGCCTAGTACGAATCTTCATAAGGCCTACTCCACAACTCATTTGCTCTGAATCTCTGATTTAGACTCGGTCAGACTCAGAGTATTAACGTTTAGGCATAGGCCTACCTACATATAAAATTTACAATTACATGCTTAAAGTTGTCAATGGGCTTCAACATGTGTTTATAAAAAAAGGTGCCTAGGACTTCTGGGCAACTTGATTTTTGGTATGAAGACTTGTAAATATTGTCTCAATTGCTTTGCTATAACTAGTTTAAAAGGATACTAGGCTAACTTAACACATTTTTTGTTCAAAAATAAAGTTTCGACAGATTTTCTGTGAGCAACTTGACTAGAAATATAAAATGTGACGCATGTAAGCATTTTTTCCAACCAATAAGAAGATAAGACGCTTGCGTAAAGAAATGTTTTAAATAATTTGAGTGCGTATCTACATCACCTGTGTAATCTCGAGCGTACTAGTAGGCTTATTAATATTAACAAAACAAGAGCGTTGAGATAGATAAATTCAATTAATTAGAAGTGCACAACAACGCAATTGTCGCGTCTTGTAATGCACTTGTCAGTCAAAGGTGAGTCATTGACATTGAAATGGTGACTCACATGTGCATCATTGTACCAAATTGATTGTCACCAGAGTGACTCTGTCCTATTGACTTTGTACAGAGATGAGTGATTTGCACCAGAAATGTCCCAGTCTGCATTCCGTGCACTAAGACACGAAAATTACTTAATCAAAAATCTTGCGGGATTCGCAGTGTTGGCAACAAAATGTCATCCTATAAAAGTACTGTATCTATTATGCGAAAATGTCATTTTTGCGCAGTAGGTACTATCATAGCGTAACGTTAAGGTCTAATTTTTCCTACAAAAATACCTTGTTTTCAGCCATTCCAGGGTGCGGGATTTTTTTTCTCTCTCTCTCTCGCTGAAAATACAGTATGACAAATTGGACAATTATTAGATTTCTGGCAATTTTCAGTTGAGTTATGCAATTTTTGTCGAAATCACGAAAATGTGTGTTTTCTCGTATTGACCGTAACGATAGTGCCCCATGCGGCGCCTATGGATTTTTATTTCGGGTGAGCCCCATAAAAGGTGGATCTGGTTTGAAAGTAAAGGTCAAATGATCAATCATTTATGTTGCCTACAGTACTGTACTTTAAATATAACAATTGATTCTTAATCTCTTGGACCTTCACTTTTCGAGTTATTGGTCTCTAAAGCTTGTGGGCCCAGCCCATTTTTACGATTTTCAGCAATATTTGACGTTTTGTAACTTTTAATTTGACGGCGCGCTGCGATTTCGCTTAAATTAAAATTTGGTCCTTTTTGGTGATAACATTGGCTTATACCATTTGAACAAATTTTTAGATGGTGGTGTATTTTCCATTGGGTGATATAATGACCCCAAAGAGGAATTTACGCTGTCTGGAGTCCATATTACCTACCGTTTAAAAAAAGAGCTTAATAATAATAGATAGGCTAATTTGGGTCATTTTCCTTGGAAGTAGGCAGCCACATCCACCTGTAATGGTAAAGTATTAGACCGACTGGTTAACTCACACCCGCTCTCCAGCTGGAAGGTTGAGTTCAATCCCCAGTAGAGTCACTGTCATACAGTTAAAAAAACAGGACTTGCTTGCTGCCCTGTTGATTGGTGCTCAGCATTTGAGATTGGAGTAGAGTACTGCAGTACATGGTATATGTCCCAGTACAGTAAGGGTTCTTTCTACAGTAGAGGGAATAATGCAATGACTTTTGGTCAAAATTTAAACCTTCATGTGAAATTGAAATTGAAAATCTGTTAACTTCTTTTTTTCAAAGCTACGGTACAGTAATGTGGTACGTATTGCCTTTTTTTTTAAGTCTATGCAGTATAGGTTACTTATATATTGTAGAAAATTCAAGACTGATATTGTAACATTACATGTATTGTATAGACCAATTTTAAGCAAAATCTGAGACAGTGGGTATCAAAATCAATTTTCACTTGTTGAATTGGCATAGAATGATCCTTTAACCATTTAAGCTTATAAAGTTTTCAAACAAATTAATATTCTTTATTTGATATCAAAAGTATAAACTATACAAAATTTGAATTGAGATATTGACCACATGTAAAATTAAAATAGTGTATTCCCAAGTGACATATTGTAATTATATATGACTTGCCATGAGGAACTTGGAAGGGTCTAACAAAGTATGAACACATCTGTCTTGTAATGACCCCAAAAAACTTGTATAGATGTAGATAAATATTTTAACAAAAAGTTTTTAATGAAATGAATATAGCTAACGTGCTCATTTTATTTTCAGACACATTTTATTTATGTGAAACTTGCATAATGAAACAAAGCAAAAATCAGTTTTGTAGAATTGTATTCTTTAATATGCAAATGTATCAGAAATTGATATGTACATGTAGTTGATAATTGTACAGTATAATTTTGATTTTTAATCATTAAGCAACACTCAAGAAACATACCAAACATTTTTTTAAATTTTTTTATATCAATTTTAAATTTCAGGTTCATTAATGAAAATGGGCATATTCATATGAATTACAAGTTGTGGTCAGCAGATGGCTGCCTGGATCTGACTCTACATCAATCAAAATTGTACAGAAATTGCTCAATGGACACTTGAAATCTTATACATATATCTAATACTGTACTGTGCCTGAAATTGTACTTGTCAAGGTGATACTACATCTGAAGGAAAGTCACTTAAAACTTCTTGATGACCATGTAAAGAAGTCAAAAGCATTCTTCTCATATAATGTCATGAAGTGGTGAGAACCCAGTGCAACCCGGGAGATACATGTATACAGTACCTCAAAGCGTTCAGCAATTTATGGAATTGAGGAGAAGCTTTGCTGAGGTTAGTTTTTGGTTCGCATGCAAAGCATAATGCAAACCTATGTAATAGGCCGGCCACAGTTTTTTCTTGAGATTTCCTCAGAAATGTTAAAGTTTTTTGAAAATTCCTCAGAAAATTTTAAAGTTTCTTCAGAATTCAGATAGCCTTATAAAAGGTTAGAATTTCCTTACAAAATGTTAAATGTTTTTTCAGTGACACTTCATGTAAGACAGGATTGAAGACAGTTTCCTTAAAAAGTCTTCAAAATACTTGATAATTTCTGAGAAGATAACTGTAAAATGAAGTAATTTTCCAATTTTCTTCAGAGATCCTCAAGTGTCTCTCTTGTAGCACTTGTGATTTAAAATCTTTAAGATTGTTCAAAATATTTGGGCACCAACAGTTGTATCAAGCATGATTATTAAACTCCGCCTTTATTATTTCTGGCATTTGTGTAAAGTTGCTACAGTATATGAACTGACCAGACTTTTTGTATTTAGTATGCTTAGTCAGGGAGTGTGACAGGATGTGATTGCATATGGACATAGGGAGGGATGCCATGTGGGACATGGATTGGGGCAATGAAGGACATACTGTACAATATAATATATACCATGTGGTATACACCAAGGAATATATCAGGCATAAATTTTTGTATTCCACCTTTTTTTTTCAACAACTCATTTGCATATAAGTATTTATATTAAGTGGCACTTCCATACATAGTATGCTCAATCAGGGACTGTGATAGCTAGGATGAGACTTCTTATGGAGCCTATGGGATGTCATGTGGGACATGGGGTGGGATGTCATGTGGGACATGGGGTGGGATGTCATGTGAAACAGGGTGGAATTCTATGTAGGATATATGGTGGAATGCCATGTAGGACATATGGTAGAATGCCATGGGATGGAATGTCATGGGGTCCCACCCCATTTCAACAAGTCATTTGCATATAAGTTATTATATGAATTGACACTTTCATACATAGTATGCTCAATCAGGGACTGTGTGGAGCCTATGGGATAACATGTGGGACATGGGATGGGATACCATGTGGGACATGGGGTGGATGCCATGTGGGACATGGGGTGGATGCCATGTGGGACATGGGGTGAATGCCATGTGGGACATGGGGTGGATGCCATGTGGGACATGGGGTGGATGCCATGTGGGACATGGGGTGGATGCCATGTGGGACATGGGGTGGATGCCATGTGGGACATGGGGTGGATGCCATGTGGGACATGGGGTGGATGCCATGTGGGACATGGGGTGGATGCCATGTGGGACATGGGGTGGGACATGGGGTGGATGACATGTGGGACATGGGGTGGATGCCATGTGGGACATGGGATGGATGCCATGTGGGACATGGGGTGGATGCCATGTGGGACATGGGGTGGATGCCATGTGGGACATGGGGTGGATGCCATGTGGGACATGGGGTGGATGGGGTGGATGCCATGTGGGACATGGGGTGGATGCCATGTGGGACATGGGGTGGATGCCATGTGGGACATGGGGTGGATGACATGTGGTGGATGCCTTGTGGGACATGGGGTGGATACCTTGTGGAACAGGGTGGAATGCCATGTGGGACATGGTGGAATGCCACGAGTAACACAGAATGTGGCATAAGGTGGGATGCCATGTGTGACATAGGATAGGATGCCATGTGTGACATATGGTAGGAGGCTACAGTATGGGGACATGGGATGTGATGCCACGTGGGACATAAAGTAGGATGTCATTGGGACATTTGGGGGATACCATGTGGAACATATGGTGGGATGCCATGTGTGAAATCAGGTGGGAAGCTACTGATGCAGGACACAGGGAGGGATGCCATGTGGGACATAGGGAGGGATGTCATGTGGTACATATGGTTGGATTAATGTGGGACATACATGTAGGATGGGATCCATGTGGGTTATAGGGTGGGATGCCATGTAGGACATATGGTGGAATGCCATGTGGGACATATGGTGGAATGCCATGTCAGACACTGGTGGAATACCATGTGGGAGATATGGTGGAATGCCATGTGGGACAAGGCATGGGATGTCATGTGGGACATGAGGTGGAATGTCATTTGAGACATAGGGTGGAATGCCATGTGGGTCATAGAATGGGATACCCTGTGGGACATATGATGGAATGCCACGTGGGACATCGGATGTCATGTGGGACATAGGGTGGGATGCCATGTAGGGCATTGGATGCCTGTTGGGCGTGGGATGCCATGTGGGGCATGGGATGCCATGTGGGGCATGGAATGCCATGTGGGGCATGGGATGCCATGTGGGGTATGGGATGCCATGTGGGGCATGGGATTTGGGACTTGGTGTGAGATGTCATTTTTATAATTGGCCGGGTCATATAATATGGGTGTCAATTTGCATGGGCATGTGAACCATGATGGGACATGTTTTTACCGTTCTAGTTATAGTGATGGGAAATTAATTCCTTCTGAGCAAAGTGGCAGCTGATCATTGGTCAAGTGTTCACATTTTCTTCTGTTCTCTTTATGAGCTTATAATAATATAATAGTATTGTTGCTTACAGGTACATACAGTAAAAGTAAAACAAGAAATCATAAAATATATTTTGAAATATATACAGTATATGTACCTTCAGCATCTTATGTACAGGGTAAAATATCAAAAAGTTGGTCATTGAGAATTGTATTCTGCATATATAGAATTTTCTTTCATGTATACTATGATTTCCTTATAACTTGAAGTTCATCAATTGGTCTAATATCTTAAATTGATGAAATAATACTGTGACAGACTGTATTCACTATACAGGCCTCTAGAGTTGCATGATATACACAAAAAAATATTCGATTGGTTTAAAATTAAATTTGAGGTCTTATTCTAAAATATCTTCCTAATATTCCTTATTCTTAATTAAAATGTGTTACTTATTCAGAAGATGTCATGTGTACAATTTATGGAGAAATGCAGGATCAATATTGTCTGTGTCTTGTGCCTAAAATATATTTGAAAATCTGCAACTTATTGCTGTTTAATAAAACTAAATATTTTAAGTGAAGTTGCTTAACTTGCTTTTAGCTCTTCTTTCTTTCTGGGTGTGGCCAAGTTTAAAAGTAGAACACAAAATGCATTGCTCAAATTTTGTATAACATATATATTATATTCCATCATTGGAAAGTACTTGAAAATTATGGAAAGATGATGTGTACAATCTTTAATCAGCAACAATTATGGGCTGACTAAACTCTCAATTTTAAAGTATGATAAATTTGTCCGGGAAAGAAAATTTCAATCAAACTAAATGGAGAGGGAAAAAAATCCATTTCAGTTTTACTTTCTTCTCCTGGCACCTTCTGTCCTTGAGTCAAGCTGAGACTAATTAAGACCTTACTGACACTCTTTGCACTCTCTGGATTTCCATAAACCATATACCTACTGTATTAGAAATTTTAAGCAATTAGGCATGGTAGGCCTGCAAGAATTATACGTTTAAAAACTTTTTAAGTCATCATTTCTAATCAAATTTGACGTTAGTAGCATGTTTCATGATATTTGAATAATTTGAACACACTTTTTATGATTTGTACAGATTTACGCTGGAACACTCAAGAAAAAGAAAAGAGCGAGGCCCTTCAAAGCTCACTACGTGATACAAAGGGAAAGATTTACTCATGTACGAACAACATTCTTGGCCGAGCACTGACAGCAGTACAAGTTTATAATGCCACCAGCACCAAAATTGAACTTTTATCTTGAAGGGTATTGTAGAGTTGCCTTTTCTAATTGGTAAAGGTGAGAAACGAACAGATATAAAGACAATAGAAGAGGTGAAGGCGACATTTGCACTTGAAAAATCCAAACTTCCAAGTATACAAATGAAGCACTTTGAACTGTAAATTACCTAGTTCAGTGGTGGATGTGTGATAGAGGGGAAAACTGAAAAACTGTTTTGACATCTTAATTGATTTTCGAGTTTTTTTCAAAAGGACTAGTGTAACAAGCCTGAAAAGGCGACTTACATGACATGTACAGCTTGATGTAATTTGATTGAGATTGCAATATTTGTACTATTTTATGAAGTACAGTACAGTACTACTGTACATAATTCTTCAAATGACAGCAGGACACAATATGATTGACTTTAACAACAAGACTTGGAAAATTCTGTGAAGGATATAATCTTTGTATTTTTTAGGGCGTAAATTTACTCATGTCAGATTTATTTACATGATGCAAATTTACTCTTTCAGTGTTATAATTTAATATGGGGCAAATTGATGCTTTTTTAGTTAAACATTTACTTGTATATTATAGAACAGGGTAGATTGAAGTTTGATTTGGAATCTTCTGGGAAGGTTTGAATCTTGGTACTTTATAAGCATAAATTTACGCTCTTTCAGGTCTTCAGGGTTGATTATTTGCATAGCGTAAATTTACGCTCTTTCCAACTTTCAGTCTTATTATCTATATCATAGAATAGGATAGATTAAGCTTTATTTGGAACAGTGAATGATTGAATCTTGGTACAGTACTTTCTAGGGCGTACATTTTTATTTGCTTTTTGAATTTTACATGTTGCAAATTTATGCTTTTTTTGGAGAGCAACATTTACATTTAACAGGGTGGCCTACAATTTGGCCCTTTCTTCGAGTTAAAATTCCATAAAAATGAAAAAAAGTTCTACTTTTTGCAAATTTACGCCAGAGACAATTTTCTCTCTAAGTCAGATGAAAAATAGGTATTTTAGGCATGTTCTAAATTTGGCGTAAATTTACACAGAAGGTAAAGCATTATATCTTTTGTACAGCGCAAATTTACGCCAGAGACAATTTTCTCTAAGTCAGATGAAAAAGAGGTACTTTAAGCTTGTTCTAAATGTGCCGTAAATTTGCGCTCAATATAAAGAAACATAAACTTCTAACAGACTACAGTGTACAGCGCAAATTTACGTCAGTGACAACTTTCTTCAAGACAGATGTGAACATACACATTGGGATTCACAAAGTATTCTTCTGTACAACGCAAATTTACGCCAGAGACAATTTTCTCTCAAGTCAGATGAAAAAGGTATCGACTTGTTCTAAATTTGGCGTAAATTTACGCTGAAGGTAAAGAATTAGATCTTTTCTCTAAGTCAGATGAAAAGGAGGTATTTTAGGCATATTCTGATTTGGCGTAAATTTACGCTGAAGGTTAAAGGATTATATCTTTTGTACAGCGCAAATTTACGCCAGAGACAATTTTCTCTAAGCCAGATGAAAAAGAGGTATTTTAGTTATGTTCTAAATTTGGCGTAAATTTACGCTGAAGCTCAAGGATTAAATCTTTTGTACAGCACAAATTTACGCCACAGATAATTTTCTCTTAAGTCAGATGAAAAAGAGGTATTTTAGGCATGTTCTAAATTTGGCGTAAATTTACACTGAAGGTAAAGGATTATATCTTTTGTACAGCGCAAATTTCACCAGAGACAATTTTCTCTCAATTTCTCTGAAAAAAAGTGCTTTAGGCTTGTTCGAAATGTGGCGTAAATTTACGCTCAATATAAAGAAACAAACTTCTGACAGACTGTACAGTGTACAGCGCAAATTTACGCCGAAGACAATTTTCTGTAAGTTTCTCTGAAAAAGATGTACTTTAGGCTTGTTCTAAATAAGGCGTAAATTTACGCTCAATATAAAGAAACAAACCTGTGACAGTGTACATCGTAAATTTACGCCAGAGACAATTTTCTCTAAGTCAGATGAAAAAGAAGTATTTTAGGCATGTTCTAAATTTGGCATAAATTTACGCTGAAGGTAAAGGATTGTATCTTTTGTACAGCGTAAAATTACGCCAGAGACAATTCTCTCTAAATCAGATGGAAAAGAGGTTTTTTAGGCATGTTCTAAACTTGGCGTAAATTTATGCTTGAAGGTAAAGGATTATATCTTTTGTACAGCGCAAATTTACGCCAGAGACAATTTTTTCCCAATTACTCTGAAAAAAAAGTACTTTAGGCTTGTTCTAAATGTGGCGTAAATTCACGCTGAAGGTAAGGATTAAATCTTTTCTACAGCGCAAATTTACGCCAGAGACAATTTTCTCGTAAGTCAGATGAAAAAAGGATTGACTTGTTCTAAATTTGGCGTAAATTTGCGCTAAGTATAAATGTACATACCTTCTATACAGTGTCAGAGACCATGTTCTACAATTCAGATCACAAAATTGTGTTAGGCTTCTTCTTTCTCACGTTTGGTGTAAATTTACGCTCAAGATAGGGAATCTTTTCTTTATTATCATACCTTCTATAAGATTTTGTTGTACTTTCCTCTGAATCTTTTAACAAGAGTGTACTAATAAAAGAAGAAATCAAGAACATATGAGTGTTAATTTGCTGTTTTCTCATTGTCGTTTTATCATATCTTTTAGAATCCACAAGATAAAAACAAATGTCCTTTCACCTTTAAAAACTACTGGAAGAAGTCCCTCAGATAATGAGAAGCATTTCCCACGGTACAGTGGATTGTATGCAAAAATAAGACTTTTTTTCATTTTTATGGAATTTTGACACTCGGAGAAAGGGCCAAGTTCTAGGCCAGCCCGTTAATATTATTTATTCATATTTTAACGAGAAACAGTTAAATCCATCAGAGCCATTAGACCCATAGGGCTTATGTCTGATTATCGCTGTCCATGGCGCAAACATGTTGCAGACGAGAGAACATGACACCAACTGGACACAGTGGATGGATGCCAGTCCATCGCAGGTTAAATCCCAGCACGGTCGGTACTCATTTTACAGCTGAGTGGACTGGGGTATGCAAGTAAGTAAATTGTCTTGCTCAAGGCTACATTATTGCACCGATCGTGACGGGAGTGGAACCCTGAACTTATACATACGAGCATGACTTCTTATAACCACTGAGCCACTACACTTTTCTCAAGCGCAACATGCCTTACAGAACATTTTCACCAATAGTTATTTGAATAAAAAAGTTCCCAAGCAGAATGTTTCCAAATTGTCCGAGGGTCATTAATAACGATTGGTATTCTTACAAGACGATATACCAGGGATGTGAAATAGCACCTCCTGGATAAGTTGAAGTGGTGGTATAGGCTCGATAAGATACTGAACTAATGTCTGCATGTGTACTTCCATTTATATCGATTATCAACCTAGTGGATCACTGATGAATATACTTTTTGTAAATCATACTAACCGGGGTGGAGAATATCCCCCATCCATTACATTTCCCTCACACAACCCTGTCTTGCCCCTTGAGCAAAACAAGCCCTTCCATTGTCATCGCTAGACCTTCTTGCAGGAACAACGACCAAAATTTACTGTTTCATAATCTAACTTTTTTTGATACTTCCAAATAATGATTTAAGGCATAAACCAGATTTGAGATTGAAAGGGGGAATTTCCCCTACATTTATATTTGTGTATGATGAATTTATGAGTTTATGACCCCCTTCCACCCTCGCCGCCTTCTCCACACACACACTCTTCTGGAAGGAAAGTTTTCTTTTGTGATTTTGCTACGCCCCCTCCCCTGCTCCTTCACCCATTTTGCTGGGAAAATCGTATTTTTCTTCTGAATTCCTAATGAAACATTTTTGTAAGACAGAAATCTTCAGCATTTCTTGGGCCCAAAAAATAACATAAAATGTTCCCAGTTTTCTTTAGCAAATTGCTTTTTCCTCAAAAGTTAGGGTTTTCACGGGATTTGAGATACTATGCTAAAATATCTCTTTTTAATATTTCCCACACTCGTAAATTCTTGAAAATTTTATGGAGAAGACGTTAAACAACTTCAGATCAAACACCAATTTTGGACGAAGATAGGGAGGTAAACGTCTTCATAAGCAGTGACGTAGGAACCGGATGCCAAGGCCCCCGTCCCCCCAAATAATTTTGTATTGAGGTCCAAGTACAATCCCCCACCCCACCCAACATAATAAAGGTCTAAAGAAATGTTTTTGAAGAGTCAGATTCCATCTTGGCATCTTTTCTTCCAAAATTCTTTAATTTTTGAGAAATCTTCCATTTTCGTGAAATTTGCTTCAATTTTCGATTTTTTTTTTCATTTTGGGAATTTAATTTCAATTTTCACGAAATCTGCTTCAATTTTCATAAATTCGAGAGATCTTCATTTTAGAAAATTTGCATCAATTCTCGTGAAATTTTCTTCAATTTTTGTGAAATTGTCTTCATTTTCGGGAAATTTCCATCAATTTCCGGGAAATTTCCTTCATTTTCGAGAAATTTGTCTTAATTTTCGTGAAATTTGCATCAATTTTCGTGAAATGTCTTTCATTTTGGGGAATTTTTTTTATTTTCGGAAAATTTGCATGATTCTCGTATGAAATGGAAGCAAATTTCCATCTTCGAGAAATTTCCTTCAACTGTTCAATTTATGTGAAATCTTCATTTTCGGGACATTGTCTTCATTTTTGGGACATTGTCTTCATTTTTAGGGGAAATTTTTAGGAAATTTTCATCAATTTTTGGGAAATTTTCGGCAGATTTTCTTCATTTTCGTGAAATGTTCTGAATTTATTTTCAGAAAATTTTAACCAAATTTTACGACCAGTTCTCCCCGACCTCATTACATATAGTTTTACCGTTATAAGAGACTCATACATTTTTGTAGGTTTGTTTTTGTTTGGACAAAAATCAAATCTGACCAGAAGAAGTGGCATGCCTAAGCAGGCTTTGCTTCCCTTCTTTACTCCTCAAAAAACAAAATGGTATAGTAGAACCCCCCCCCCCAAGTATACAATTGTCAAAAACCATTAACTGAAAGATTAAGTGAAAAATTAATTGAAAGATTAACTGAAATACAAATGTATTATAGAAAACAGAGATGTTGGCAAGATTTTATTCGTATTGACTGAATTATCGCTAATTTGTGACCAAAATGTTTCGTTTGCACTACTGAAAAATCCTCAATTTTGGACCAAAAATCTTTTCAGGTTTTAACCAAAATCTTCCAACTTCAGACCAAAAACCTTCAATTTTGGACCAATATAAGGAGGTGAACGTATTAATAAGTTTTTTTTTTGTGTGGGGATGGTGAAGGGAGAAGGGACAGGTGAGGTGGAATGGAAGGGGAGCTGCAAGGGAAGGATGAGGAGCAAGGAAGGGAGATGGAAGATAGAGAAAGGGGGCCCAAAGCATGCCCGAAGACCGTCCTAGTTAAAACCACCAGTGCAAATAAAACAAGACACACAAATTAAAATTCTTTAATGTCATATATTAGCACTCATGTTTTTCTTACAATTTAAATGTACAAGTATTATAAATGAAGAGAATATGAGAATACCATTTTTACTGCCTGAAAATATAGGGATCCATTTGAGTTTTGGTAGAACATAAAGTTATTTTTTATTAAAAAAATATATAAAAAAAAGTATATGTGAATTGTTTTCTTGATTATAATTACATATCATGTTCAGCTGCTAAGAGGGTGGCTCCTTGGCCCATGAGCAGCCTTGGTGTTACAACTTCAAAATAAAAAAAATGGTATCTCCCGAATTGAATAAGGCGCACTCGTCAAATGCACTGTGTGGTGATCACAGGGTCCCAAGTTTAAATTCCCAGCTGGATTATAAAATTTAAGTCCAATGAATCCCAATTCACCAGTGTTTATAACTCACTGATGAAAACACCCTTTTAAAAGTCCAAATGAAACCTCCGCCCAACATTACACGCATGACTTGGCCCTGCAGTAACCAAATCCACAATACCTGGCTCTTTACAGTAAGTTCCATTGTGGGCATATAGATGATTGGGAGTGTAATTACTGATGTGTCAAATCACTGAATTATCTATCTGTGGTGGGTTTCTTAATTGCTTCCAGCAGAGTCTAAAGTCATACCCGCCGAAATGGAGTTCTTGCGGGTGAAAAGACTGAAAATTTGTAGAGAGGATTGGGCGTAATGCAAACCATGAAAAAGCAAAAAGCTTCATCAATCCTGTATAAACTGACCACTTTAACAACATTTTGAATTCAAAGGCCTTATTATAAGAAACTGCACAAATTTTATTTAAACTTTGTAGCATCCCAGAATCTGCAAATTTCTGTATGCAACTTTATTGTTTTTTTCAATCTTTCACAACATTATTTGAATGGGAGACTTGGGAAATAGTAGTTGAATATATCAATTAGGCTCTGAAACTCCATCACATCCTCAACAAAAATTTAGCAGAAAACAGTCTGGTGATTGAAATTTATGACAGAAATTTAAAGAATACATTATTTCAGTAAGCTATCTTCTGTTTCATACATCTCAACTTTAACCTACTTTTAAGGGTTCTTTAAAATTTGATCAGTCATAACCCAGAAAGTAAAGTCGCTGTTGACATAATTTGAAAATGATTCCGTTCAGAATTTACAACTCTTTCTGTTAAATATAAAATCTCTACCTGTCCGTATACCTTTAATGATATCTGTATATGGAAGTGTGGTATGCACACTGTAAAAACAAACATAGACATGAACCCTGAATCACAGCTTGGAAAAATATATACTTCAAAAGATTTGAGGAAATGTAATATTAACAAACAATACCCTTAAAGGAGATATAAAGTCGGATACAATCATTATTTTATATGATAGAGGATACAAATCTTAACCAACTGCCAACAACAGCAAGTCAAAATCGTATTCCTATCTCAAGTTATTCATGTTTAAAGAAGACAAAGTCTGATACAATCATTATTTCACATGATAGAGGATACAGATCTTAATGAACTACCAAACACAGCAAGTCAAAATATTATTCCTATCTCTAGTTATTCATGTTTGAAATCGACATATGGGGGCTGCCATTTTGTTCAATTCTGTATTGAAATATTGTGCATGATGATATAACTATCCCAATAGGGACGTAAGGAATTTAAGGTATTCTTTTATAAATTTGATTAGAAGTTTTTATTCCAAAATGATGTAACACAAAGTTTTAACAGCATGTTTTGATAATTTCATGTGTACACAAAAATTTCCTTGACCCTTACATAAGGAAAACAATTTTTTATAAGCAAGAAAACTTGAGGTAGATTATAATACCAACATCCTACTGGGCTGATGACATCATAATCTGCATCTTTCAAGAAAAAAAATGGCAGCTCCCATGGTACTATTAAGAAGTAGTATTAAAGTTTTTAATAATTACAAGAAATGTGTTAGATTGCTTTGTTATGAAACTTGGTCAGTACATTTGTTATTTTCAATTCTATTATATGAAATAATGATTATGTCAGACTTTATGTCTCCTTTAACTTTACTCCTATAATCTTCAAATTTGAAAATTGTTTTGGTTTGGTTTGTCGATGCTTAACGGCACCGGGTGAGTCAAGAGTCAAATGTGCCATGAGAGTGTTAATTCTTCCCCTATCAACCAATTGAACTGTTTATTATAACAGGTCCACAAAGCATGGAAACCTGATAAGAATCATGTCATTCATTCACAAATTAGAGCAATCTCAACCATTCATTATCTATAAATAGTTTACTTTTGGGTGTGTTTCTGTTTTATCTGCTGGAAAATTTTCCAGACATTCAGCTTTTGACAGTTTCACCATGCCATGGAGCTATTTACTGAAATGGCTCCATGGTTTCACCAAGGACTTGTCATTTTAGCTATTTAAATCCCTCATATGACATTGATCTTTGACATTGGTTATAAGTGAAGAGGGATTGTGTTATTGACAAAAGCCTGATAACCTTATACCGTTTCTGATGTAATAACCGCCTGGGGCGCTTACGAAAATAGAATTGCACCACTTTTAAGACCCGAATTTTCTTCCTAATAAGAGCACATGCACAGGGGCCTTGTACAGTGTGCGTATTCAAAGTGCATTGTTCATACTGTATATGTGAACTGGTTCTGTACTAGCCTCACAATAACCACCACGAAAACATTGCGAGCGTCAGACACAAAATAAGCAAAGAATGTAACAAAACTGGAGTATTTTTAGTCTTCAAATTAATCAATTAAATTATGATATCAGTCAAAATATGTTGGGTGGGCGCTTATTACAGCAAGGATGCTTAATACATAAAATACGGCAATAATCCCAGCAGAAAAAAAAAAAAAAACACTTAAATAGTTTTAACTAGTCACAAGTTAAAACCAGTTCAACTGTGAATTGGTGACAGGTTTTAACTGGTGTGAACTGTTTTCAACTGGTGTGAACTGTTTTCAACTGGTGTGAACTGTTTTCAACTGGTGTCAACAGGTATTGTCTCTGGTTTTAATCTGAACTGTTTTCAACTAGTCTGAACTGTTTTCAACTGGTATGAACTGTTTTCAACTGGTCTGAACTGTTTTCAACAGGTGTCAAATGGTCTTAATAGGTTTTTCAACAGGTCTAATCTGTTTTCAACAGGTGTCAAATTGGCTTAACAGGTATCGTCTCTGGTTTTAACATGTCGGAACTGTTTTCAACTGGTATGAACTGTTTTCAACTGGTCTTAACTGCTTTCAACTGGTCTTAACTGCTTTCAACAGGTGTCAAATGGTCTTAACAGGTTTTTCAACAGGTCTGAACTGTTTTCAACAGGTGCTAAATCGGCTTAACATGCATCGTCTCTGGTTTTAACAGGTCTGAACTATTTTCAACTGGTATGAAGTGCTTTCAACAGGTGTCAAATGGTCTTAACAGGTTTTTCAACAGGTCTGAGCTGTTTTTAACAGGTGTCAAATGGTCTTCACAGGTTTCTCAACAGGTCTGAACAGTTTTCAACAGGTGTCAAATGGTCTTAACAGGTTTTGTCTCTGGTTTTTAAAGGAAGCAACTATTTTTAACAGAAACAACTGTTTCTGGCAGGTCAGATCTGCATTTGAAAAGTTATTTCAAATGAGGAATTTTACAAAGATAATTGATCGCATTTCCTTTACTAAGTCTGAATCAAAGATTACATTGTTTAGAGAAAAAGCAAATTTAAATGAATACACTTAATTGGTTTCTTTGGGTTTTTTTCACAAGCTACAGAACTAATATTATGAACTAGGATATAACATGCAAATGTTGATTGAAAACATACTTTGGGAATGGCAAGATTTTTTTTACCCTGTAAAATGTCCATAGCCTTTTTTTGTTATTACTAAAAACATAATGAATAAACTACACTTAGGACAAAAGAAGTTTTGAACACACACAAAAAATAAAGAAAACACCTAACCAAGAAAAATTATACCTGAAAAATTAATACTTACGATCCAATAACAATTACCTTATACTAAGCTATATAACTAGACATGCAATAAACTCTTACCTTATTACAAAGCAAGTTGTGTTAAAGTTTTTACATATACATCCAACGCTGAATTAAAAGATATGCACATTTGGGAATGGCACGTTTTCTTATCCTTTGTCAGAAATGTTTTAAACTGTTCAGTTTTCATTTTCTGCTCCCAAACTATGAATTAAAACATGTGCACACTTGGGTATGACACTATTTTCTTACCCTTTACCAAAAATGATTTGAACTTTTGATTTTATGCTCCTTCCTTTTCTATTCTTTCTCCTTTCCCTTTTATGCTCTTTTTGTATTTTTCTACTCGCCGAATGTCCTGCAGCTTCACATTTGTTGAATTTGGAAGCTTGCTGTACAGCATTTCCTTTGGTCAAGCCTCTTTGAGACATTCTAAAAAGTAATCTGTAAAAATAGAAAAAAGAGAACTGCAGTGAAATTTCCAGGAGTGTAGCTATATGGATTTCTACTTGGGTATTAGGAGAACGCTTATCCATTCCAGACACTTACCGTATTTAACGTAAAAAGCGCCCGGGGTTCTAACGAAAATAAAATTGTACCACTGCTTAGGTCCGAAACTTCTTCCTAATAATCACCCATGCTCGGGGCATGTACAGTGTGCTATTCAATAAAATGTTTTTTGAGTTTTGAGCATCACATGCACAATAAGCAAAGAATATAAACAAAATAATTTCAGTCTTCAAATTAATAAAATGTACTATGTTATCACTGTCAGTCAAAACATATTGGGTAGGCGCTTATTAGAGCAGGGGAGCTTTATACGTTAAAATACAGCATATCCAGTTTATATTGCGCAAGCGGATAGGAGTACATGACTCCACCTGGAAAGGACACCTGGCTGTCACAGGCTATCTCCCCAGCATCGCTGGTACTCGTTTACAGTTGAGTGGACTGGACCAAGCAGAGTAATGTGTCTTGCTCAAGAACACACGTTCCAGTGAGCCCTGGATGTGAATTGGAATCAGTATGCTAGCTAATGCGCATGACACAATTCAACCAAATTGGTTTTTCCCATGCAGCCTAACACTAATGACCCTTATGGTTGCCATTGCAAGTGTGGCCTATACAAGACTCAAAATCAACATCATTTTATAACAAGCCGAACAAATTTACTTGCTTAAAGTTTCACTTCGATGTCTGCAAGTTTTTCTAATTTCATTACTATTTCAAGAGTTACATTTCGTTGTCATTGTTTGGAAGTCCAAAAAGTGAAAGAGAAATATAACTACTGTATTCTAGCCCTGGTGTCCTATGACGTGACTCTACACTTGTATAAAGTTAGTGCAAGTATAAGCTAATTATAACAGTACCTTCCATCCTCTGAAGCATCACCGATACTATCATCAGTGGAAGTTGCTCATGGTTCTGGAAGGCTTCTTGCCTCCACCATTTTGGAAGTGGATGATGATGCATCGAGGTCAGATTTTAACTTCTTCTTTGGCAGTTTGGTAAAGTATCACCCTGAGAATACAGCATACAGTAGGTTTCTGATCAAAAGACGTAAATACATTATTACTTCCAGAGCAAATTATTTTGTGAATCATTAACTTTCTTTGTACAAATCTTAGGAATACTTACCTTGTTAAGCATTATGACTAATTATCTTCACTCTTTATTCAAATTTGTTGGGAATGGCAGAATCTTTCAAACATATGCGACAAGACATGTAAAAAAACTCTTAATTTACACATCACATTTATATTATTTTTTTACTAAATACATTTTTCTTGCATATTTTCATGCTTAAAAATTGACGAATAGAATAGTAATATATTAATATCAATAACTCTTGAATTGGATTTGAAATCATACACATACAAATATAGTATGGATTTAGGGGAAATGCAGTTATCTTATAAAAAGAAGAAAATGTAGCCAAACAATATCAAGTGTTGCACCATGGGGTGCTACCTCTTTAGTTACTTCACTAAATAACAAATTCCAGTTGGAAAGGGAATTCCACCATTCCTAAAGGAGCTAGTGGCTGATGAACGATGGTGTATTTAATATTCTAGACCAGTGACTCCAGGTGGACAAATACACTACAATTATTCTACTTGCTGTACACTTTTTGGGGAAAGATGTAATAACAAACACCCCCACTTTTTGGCCGCCAGTTTCTTAAAAACCTAGGTTATTCTTTACTTGTAGGGCAGTCAGCTAAGTGACGCCTTGCAGTAGCTGACATTTAGCAAGTTAAAGAAAATGTATCGACCAATAAATACACTCAGAAGTGAGCACCGCCGTACTGTATGTGGGATCGATAACATCACCGATTTCTCACAATCAAAATTGAAAACCTAAAGTGACGTTATATTTACACGGCGTTGCTCATTTCTGAATTTATTTATGGGACAATAAAAAATGTAATTTATGTAGCCAGTTACAAAATTTACAGTAAAGACAAATGCAGGGACATTGTTGTTATGTGTCCTTGTAAGCATTTTTTGTCCATAGAGCTCCATGGAAGAACATGAAGATGGTATGAGGCAGTTAACTTACCATGTTTATTTACCTTGCACAGGAGCTGATCCTTTGAACTCGAATGTCTCCTTTCGTAATGTATGTGTGTGTTTCTCTTTTCTGGTTTTGCTTCCTCCCTTGATAAGTTAAGCTCCTGCTTACAATACTCCCATGTTTTTGGTTGCATCACTAAACCACTCACAATGTTGTGTAATTACAGGAGCACTAAACAGAGAAACTGCCTTCTTTTCCTTTCGCTCATTATTTTCTTTAACTTTGTTGACGTTAAAGCTTCAAAGTTTTTTGTTTTTTTTTCTTTCTGAAATATGATTAAACAAGATTTGAATGTTGTAAGGGAATTACTGTATTTTAATAGCACATCTTCAATAATATTTCAATTACCGTATTCGATGTATTAAGCGCCCCTGCTTTAATAAGCGCCGACCCAACATGTTTTTAACTGATATCATAATCCATTTGATTAATATAATACTTAATATAAGACTTTCAATACTCAAGTTAAGTTTTGTTACATTCTTTACTTATTGTATGACGCTCACAATGTTTTTGTGTTGGTTATTGTGGGGCTAGTTCACATATATGTACAGGGCAGTTCGAATAAGCGCTTATTAGGAAAAAACTGTGGGCCAAAAAAGTGCTGCAATTTTATTTACATAAACGCCTTGGGCGCTTATTACGTCGCTTACAGTATTTAAATAAACAATACTGTACTTCATCATTACCATTTTCTACAGCTTTGATTGTTTAGCGTGTACACGCTAAACATTTGCAATGCCCTAAACATTGACTAATTATTGAATTGTGAGTAACCATTTTTCATAGTCAAGTCTTGCCGTTGAAAATCAATATGATTGATTCAAATCACACACACACATTTGGCTGACAATATTCCAATTAATGACTTTTACAAACTGTAAAACAGATAAACAAAATCTTTTTTAAATGCAAGAATAGCCAATTCACAGTAATCCCCTAAAAATGGAGATATTTTGTACTTTAGGCCAGACCTCAACACAAATTTAATTATCAATCCCCAGTAGTTTGCTAACTCACAGGAGTCACAGCGGTTGAATTCATATACATGTACTGTAGGCCACACTTGTAGGCCACACTTATTATTGTCAGGCTGCATAAGAAAAACCTCAAACTTTGTTGAATTTTGATTCTTATTTTAAAATTAATGCATCCATAAAACTCTAAAAAATTGCATGCAAGATACAAATTCCATAAATATCCATTCCCTGAAAGAAAAAAAGAGAATAAAAACTTTACTCCCGTAGAGCCAGCTCCGCACTCAAAATTAGAGGACAAAGGAAACACTACAAATACATTTGCCAAATTGAACTATGGGTCGTTCTTAAAATGGCAAGTGTGGAACCAGGGGAGCCGCTCGAGGATGTATATGTGTATATGTGCAGTATGAGCATGGTATGAGTAAAAAAATTATATCCCAAGCACAGAACCATTGTAGATTCTCCTGGTGTATGTATGAGATTATGCAAAAATAACCATCACAAGCATAATTTCATCCCAAAAGTCCACAGAGCCACACCAGATGGTATCGATGGGAATTAGGTAAATTCATTTCAAAGGTCCACGGAGCCAAAACAGGGAATGTCTGCTTAAAAATATTGCTCAAGATATTTTATTCATACTTAACTAACAGTAACGGGGTATTCTGCAACTAGGCCTAAGCCTACAACCCCCTCCTCCCACGCATATCCCAAATCATGATCCCGGAGGCCCAATCCCAAATGACGGACCAATCCTTCCGCCCCCTCCCCCTCCGACACCATGACCTGATTCTAATGCACTTCTAACCCCTCTCTCTCTCTCTCTCTATATATATATATATATAAATTTGTATAAAACTACAACGTCACAATTCTCAAGTATTTTTTAGGTTTTCGATAGGTAGAGGCCTACTAAACTGCAAGTATCAAACGTGGAGGCAAATAAGACTTTTACTAAATTTTAATTTGATTAATATTTCGTAATTATACCCCACAAAGAAATATTTACATTTTTTTGTTTCCATAAACTTTTTGGAAAATTGTTCAAGTTCCTTTTTCTTTTTCGGACAATTGTCTTTAATTTAAATTCAATTCTATCTATCTATCTATCCTCCCTCTCCTGTTAAAATGTACATATTGCAGCAGCGTATAACACACTTTTTGCCGCTGCTTTTTGAAAATCATCGTCGCTTTTTTGAGAAAATGAACAAAACAGACTGCCCATAATCCGTTTTATTGATTCTCATTTTACGGAAAATGAGAAACCCCATATGTTTTGTTTGGGCTAGTCAAATGTGTAGGCTCATGCGATGACGTAATACATCAAAGTACCCAGTTTTTTTGGTATTTCAAAGCACCCAGTTTTTCGGGTTGCTCCCGAACTGTATAAAGATATTGTACATCAGGGGCCATATTTAATTTTTGTCCGAAAATGGCAAACCTACAAAAATGTAAGTCTTTTATCACGGTAAAACTATATGTAAAGAGGAGGGAGGGTGGAGGTAGGGAGGAAGGGGGTAACACGATTAATGCATACAAAATGAAGAAAAAATCCTCAAAATGAAGGACATTTTACGAAAATCTATGCAAATTTTCAGGTGTAAAATATATTTTCCTACTGGAAATCAGAATTATCATTCCGGAGAAAGTTTCCAGTCAAGACTAACTGGTTTTAACAGGAACTTGTAAAAGTCCTTGCTGTAAACAATAAATGCCTGTTGATTCCAGTTAAGCGTAACTGGTTTTAACAAGGATTTGCAATAGGCCCTGTTAAAAAAATGCCTGTTAATTCCAGTTAAACCTATTTGGTTTTAACAGGTGATGTGTTCATTACCAGTTAAAAACAGTTAAGACCTGTTAAAAACACTTAAAACCAGTTAAAAACAGTGTGCATTTCAACTGTTTTTTTTGCATTTTCTCGTGATTTTTCTGATTTTTTTTTTGGATGTACTATATTGCTTTCCCCACTATGTTTGACGTCTCCCAGAGACCTGTCTCGCCCGCGTAAGGGTCGTAAGTACAGTATATCCCCCGTAGGAAAGCCTTGGTGTGTATATATATATATATATATACATATATTAATATATATATATATATATATATATATATAATTTTTTTCAGAACAAGTGTGTATAAATATATAGTTTCAGAGTATATGACCACCATCGATATTAATATTTCTTAAATTTTACCTGATTCACACCCTGGAGGTCTCTGACGCGACGCTACTGAGTTGGTAGGGCCTTGGGTGCGGTCTATCTGACGTTAAGTTATCCCAGTCGATTTTGATCAGCTAGGTGGCGTCCTAGACGTCACTTAGAATAAACCACTAACGCCCCCTTCTCGACGCTACTGAATCGGTGAAGCACGTATTGTTAGTGGGTAACTCCTTTGTACACCGCTGTGGGCCACGGTTCCATGTAGGGACCGGTAGGGTCACAAAAAGGTGGCGCCCAAAGAAGTAATAAGTAAGTTATAGGTAATTTTACAGCTCGCTGTCGAGCCATTACATTACTTTCACGAGTCTGCACGGCTCCGGTGATCGGCTTCACGGCCCGTGTTTACGGATCCGTGACGGCTCCGTATGGGTCCACCGGACATCTCCACGGCCCATGTTCACGGCTCCGTTCGGGACCATCGGACAGCTCCGTGGCCCACGGCTTTACGGGTCCATACGGCTCTGGTGAATGGGTATGTACGGCTCCAGAGTTTTGTAACGGGATGATGTACACCGTACAATAAATCCGGAAATAGACCCGCTAGATACAAAGCTACGTGGTCATGTGATAAGTGCCAATCTTCACAAGAAGTATAGCATCACGAGAGCTATTTTCTTCTTGTTTCTGTAGCCATTTAGCTACGCAGTTCCACGGCCGTGTGAACTGCCCCAGTAAGAACTTCCACGTTGAAAGTTACAATTCCGTAATATTTTTCACCAGTATCATGAACACGGAGGACAGGTCCCCGAGTGTTGGTGCATTACGCACCCAAGATGTCCCGCGATGCGTCGCGTGTAAACGCTTCTTTAAGTTACGCTCTGGTGACATCCATCTCACGTGTTACGTGTGCAGATTATGCTGCGAGTCCAACCCGTGTACTCTGTGCAGCGACTGGGATCAAGGCGGCGTGGTCGCAGCACAGACTCCACCGCGACTGACATTTTCCAAAAGCGGCCGAGAAAGCGGAGAAGGGACGGTCAGACATTCTGTCTTCGTCTCCTCCCCCCCCCCACACGTCTCCCCCCACACCCAAACCTAAGCCGCAGCCCCTTCCCGCCCGGGAGGCGAGGCCACCGCCCACTTTCAGCAGTGCACCTGACGACGGGCCCGCAGCTGAGTAGGTGTACGCTTACACGTACACCTTTTGTGTCAAATGCTGTGGCGGAGCCCCCCTTTCCGGTACTGTCCCCTGAGTAGAGTAAGGCAGGCCCCAGAGGAGGGACAGGGAATGGGATAGTAAGAGGTTATAAGTAAATTACAACTAATTCTACGGCTCGTTGTAGAGTCATAGGATTACTCTCACGGGTCCGTACGGTTCCGGTGATCGGCTCCGTGCGGCCCCACAGCTTGTTTTCACGGGTCCGTGATACAACTCCGTACGGGTCATGGGACGGCTTTTGGTTCCATATGGCTCCGGCGAACGAGTCCGTACGGCTCCATAGTTTTTTAGCGGGACAACGTACGACAAACCCGGAAATAGACACATTAGATATTAAGCTACATGGTCAGGTGATAAGTAACAATCTTCACAAGGAGTATAGCATCACGAGAGCTACTGTATTTTCTTCTTGTTACTGTAGCCATCAGCTACGCGTGAGCTACCTTAGTAAGATTTTCCGCGTTAAATGTCACGGTTCCGCAAACATTTTCACCAGCATCATGGACACGGAGGACAGGTCGGTGCGTTACGCACCCAAGATGCCCTGCGATACGTCGCGTGCAAGTGCTTCTTTAGGTTACAAAGCTTGGTGGTCAGGTTATAAGAAAACCATCTCCACGACAGGCATAGCATCACGAGAGCTATTTTCTCCATATTACGTAGTTCCATGACCGTCCGAACTATCCTGGATATAATTTTCGTGTTGAACGTGACGTTCCGCTAAAACTATAAAGAGATTGGCACAGTTTTACGTACAACGTAGCCCCGGGAGTACTAAAGCTTTACGGGCCCTCTGAACGGCTCCGTACTGGTCCCTATGGCTCCAAGTCATGATTTCACGAGTCCGGGCCACGGCTTTACAGGTCCACAGGACGGGTCCACGGAACGGGCGCGTACGGATCCACAATACGGGTCATACGGGTCCACGAAACGGGCCCATACGGGTCCACGAAACTGGCTCGTAGGTCCACGAAACGGGCCCGTACGGGTCCACGGAACGGGCCCATACGGGTCCATGGAACGGGCCAATACAGGTCTACGGAATGGGTCCACGAAACGGGCCAGTACGGGTCCACGGAACGGGCCAGTATGGGTCCACGGAACGGGCCAGTACGGGTCCACAGAACGGGCCCATACGGTGTACGGAACGGGCCAGTTTAGGTCCACGGAACGGGCCAGTACGGGTGCATGAAACGGGCCAGTACGGGTCCACGTAACGGGTCCACGGAACGGGCCAGTACAGGTCCACGGAACGGGTCCACGAAACGGGCCAGTACCGTTTCACGGAACGGGCCAGTACGGGTCCACGGAAGGGGCCCATACGGGTCCACGGAACGGGCCAGTACAGGTCCACGGAACGGGCCAGTGCGGGTCCACGGAAGGGGCCAGTACCGGTCCACGGAACGCGCCCATACGGGTCCGCGGAACGGGCCAGTACAGGTCCACGAAACGGGCCAGTACGGGTCCATGAAACGGGCCCGCGCAAGTCCATACAGTTCCATAGCTACACTTTATAGGCTCTTACGGCTCCATTGTGCGGTCCCGTATGGGTTCATACGCTGTCGGAACCCAACCTTACACGGCTTCGGTGAACGGGCCGTCACGGCCCCCACACGGAATAACGTACAACGTACGGAAAACCAGGATAGCACAACTGCGGGGTAATGCGACTAATAGCCGTGTGCTACAGAGTTCCGCGTACCTCATTCTTACCGGGATGCGTACAGCGTTCGGCGGTAGTGGTGAATAGATACAAACGGAGTTAACGGCACACACCAGCAGCGTGCAGCTGCATGGTAAGCGACCGGGAGCTACAGAGTTCCACGGATGTTATTCTTACCGGGACACGTACTAAGTACAACTGTGGTCCCCCCCCCCCTCTCTTCCTCACACAGCTACCAACTGTGTAGCTCCGTAGTGAAACAAAGTTAAGGGCTCGTATAGATTACGTAGCTTGTGAACTCCACCGTATTACATATGGCTCCAGTAAAATTGTAACTATTCCAACAGGAACACGTACTGAGTACGGCTTTACTCCCTCATGCGTAGCCACTTACTTAGTGGCCTTGTGGTAAATAAAAGTATACTGAGGTAACGACTCCTGTAACAGATGTAGTACGTTAACGCTATCGTAGATCCAGGCGGTTCTTATGTACTGATAGCTATTACTTTAGGGACACGTATCAGTACGGCGGTAGTCCCCTGATTGTGTAACCACTAGCTTTGTTGTTCCATGGTGAACAGAGGCAAACTGGGTGGATGGCTAGTAGAACATACTTGGCATGTTGACGCCTTCATAGATCCATGACGGCTCTATAATACTTAACGGGGACGCATACCAAGTACGGCGATAGATCTCCATGTAGCCACTAGCTT
>JAIGNY010001035.1:0-36810 GCA_020152595.1 Chiridota heheva | reverse complement strand
TTTTGATATATTGCTGAAAAATGCTTAAACTGTTAATTGTATCAAATCTAGGAACGAAGCACTAAAAGGCTGGAAGCAGAGGCACAGGAAGCAGGAGAAGGGTAACACTTCCTTCCTGCGAGAATTTCACCTTTCCGGTTGCATGTTTTCTTACCGCTTGGGATGTGAAATTGGGAATTTATGAACATAGAATTGAATATTGTAGTAAAATTATTGGTTATTATTTGCCAAAATCTGGCCCAAATTTTTCTAAATTGAAGAAAAATTTCCAGTATGAAGAATATTTTCCAGTATGAAGAATATTTTCCGAAAATGAAGGAAATTTTGCGGAAGTTGAAGAAACAAATTCCATAAAATTGAAAGGACAGCAACTTTCGGCGGACACTTAATCTGACAGTGCAATTTTTTCACTGGTGACCGTGAGATATTTGGGTTCTTGTCCCTCCTGACCCTTCCTACGCCCCTGGCTGCAAGACTTGAATTTCTCGCGATATTGAGAGCAGAAAACTGACTAGTATTGTGTCAACTCCAGGATTGAAGCCCTGTTAGGGACCTAAGGGACGAAGCCGCCGGACGTCATGCGGTTCTTGTGAATTTGATAACAGAAAATTGCTGAAAGTCATGTCAAACCCAGGGCGTGGAAAGCCAGAGTAACTTTGGTTGAAAAACATTGCTTAAAATTTTGTCAGATCTAGGGTGAAGTCGTGGTAGGGGTCGAGGAGGCGAAGCCACGAAAACCCTGCGTTTCACGTGATTTTAATTGCAGAATATTGTTAATATTGTGTCAAATCCAGGGTCTAATCTGTGGTTTTACGTGGTTTTAATTGCAGAATATTCAGATAGTGCTTGAAATTGTGTCAAATCTAGAGACGAAGCTCCTGGAAGGCTAGAAGTGCATTTCTCACGATTTTAAAAGCAAAAACTGACTAATATTGTGTCAACTCCAAGGTTGATTCCTGTTAGGGGCCTAAGGGGCGAAGCCCCGGAAGTCATGCGGTTCTAGTGTTTTGATAAAGAAAATTGCTTAAACATGTTAAACTCGCGAGTTTCCGAGGAATTCATAGCGTCAGAAGTCTTAAGTTTTTGGTTGTTTGGTAGCAAAAAATTGCTTACATTTGTGTCAAATCTAGGAGCGAAGCTCTGGTAGGGGCCCAGGAGGCGAAACCTCCTGAAGCTCTACGTTTCATGTGATTTTGATAGCAGAAAATTGCTTAAAATTGTGTGAAATCTAGGAGCGAATTAGCTCACGTACAGACGTATAAGCCCTTTCTTCCTCGTAATTTTGATATCAAAGATTTGCTTAGAATTGTGTCAAATCTAGGAGCGAAGCCTAGAAGGGACACAGGGTCGAAGTCCTGGTAGGCGCCCCTGAGGCAAACCCCGTAAGCTTAGCGCCTTTTGGGCGTGATTGTGGTATCAGAAACTTGCTTAAAATTCGTGTCAATTCCACACTTAAGCTAGTTAAGAGGAATATACATTTTGGAACAAATGTTCAAATGTAAGATCCCATTGACTACAGTATAGTCTTTAGTTGGAGTCTAGCCTGTCCACAGGTCTAGGGATGATGATTTCCATGTTTCGGTGTAAGAATAAATTTGCTTGAGAGAAACATTTGCAACGTTTGTTTTGTAATGATAGAAATTGCAGAAGTTGAGAATAAAAAGAAAAACAAATATATTCTCAGGACAATTTTTGCGTCCCTGTGAGCATCCGACGCCTTCTCAGAAATCTTCACCGGGGGTACTTGCCCCCTGTCCTTCTGCCACTGCTTTTACTAACTTTAGTGTGGAATTGACACAATTTTAAGTATTCTCTGCTACCCAAATCACGCCGAAAACGCTCAGCTTCTATGGCTTGGCCCCTGGGCACCTATCAGGACCTCGATTCTGGATTTGACACACTATTAAGCATTTTTCTGCTATCAAAATCGCAAGAAATGTAGGCCTTCCGGGGGCTTTTCACTACATTTGACACAATTTTAAACAAATTTTCTGCTATCAACAGATCAAAATCACAAGAAACTTAGGGCTTCGGCTGGGTGCTTCACCATCTCGGTCCCCACCAGGGCTTCGCCCCTATCATGCCTAGATTTGACATAAGTTAAGCAAGACCGCTAGATATCATTTTGGCCCCCAGAAATCTAAAAAAAATATACTCCTTGCATATTTTCTCTTCGGTAAATCTTCTTCAATATCTGAAAACAAATTCGGAAAATTTCCTTTATTTTGGGAAAATTTTCTTTATTTTCGTCAAATTCGCTTCAACTTTTGGGAAAATATCTTCATTTTGCGGAGCTTTTTTCAATTTTTGGGGAATTTTTCATCAATTTCTGGGATTTTTTTTCCTTTTGGGGACATTTTTAACTTCAATTTTTGAGAAACTTGTTTAAATTTTTGTTAAATTTGCTTATATTTTCATAAATTTTTTTTATTGTGGGGAAATTATTTGTGAAATTTTAAACATTTTTATGAAATTTGCTTTAATTTTGCGAAATTTTCTTCATTTTCGGAAAATTATACCGCGAAAATATTTGCTTCCTGGACCTCTACCAGGCCTTTGCTTTAGATTGATTTTAAGCAATTTCTTAAACAATGCTATATAAACTACGCATGCCAATTTAGATCTATGTCATGTATGTGCTCAATTTAACTAGCAGACTAGTCTATAGGTAATATATTGACTACTTGATCCAATCAAATGCTTTCGATCAATTACAATTGTTAAATATTTTCTCTACAATGGAACGACTAATTAAAGAGGAATCTCATCAAAAGAAAATTGCTTGACACGTCACCAATAAATCTGATACATATTAGAAACGTCAGTCCACGGCTCATTGATTGGCTATTCGGTGATTGTGTAAATATTTCGACCAGTCACAAAGGCTGGATTATATTCAATTTCATTCTCCACGTTAACACGATATGCCAATGTGGTCTCTAAATGTTGAAAACTCTAGTTCTGTCTCTTAAAGGCAATTCTTTGATACGTTCAAACATTCATTTAGAATATTCTAAACCACCTTTTCTTTCCTACAATGATCACTTGCCATTAATATTTACATACATGGTCGGACTGAGAGACATAAACAAACTTTTCAGTTTGGTCATCTTAAAACTTTTAAACATTCCATATGTTAATATGGGGCCGCTTCTTTTGGTCGGTTTAGACTCTTCACAAAATGAGTTCGTAATACCGTGACTGTATAAGCAACAGATAAGCAAGTTTTTAAGCAAGTAATTATTATTAAACTGTAGATTCACTCTTACACAAGACGACCATTTCAATTTCACAACAGCCGTACATGTATTTTCTTTTCGTCGGTATAGGCTATATCAGAGAGTTGGATTTGAAAAGATAATAATTCTCAGATTTTGATGACATTTATTTTGAAATGTTTAGATGGTAAAATGAGCGAATCCATAGGTGGAATCCCTCAGTGACCAGACACCACGAACTGAGGACAGTGGGGGCCTACACAGGCTACCTATCGACATATCTCCTCTAATTTGGATGAATTGTAAAAATCGATCTTTGGGAAAAGTGGGGTACTCGTCCCCCCCCCCCATCAGTCCCCCGTGGCGCCGCTACTACTAGTGGCGGCGCTAGACACCACAAAGTGAAGGAAGGGGGAGGGGGACAGTGGGGCCTACAAGCTACCTCTCGACATTTCTCCTCGGATTTGGACGAATTTGTCAAATCAATCTTTAGGAGAAGTGGGGGGACTCGTCCATACCCCACCCCCGTGGCGCCGCTACTGAATCGCCTTCATTTTAACAGTTTAAAACATTTCCAAAAATAATTTTGTAGTGCTTTACAAAAAATTGCAATTTATTTTGGCCAAATCGGCCAAACGATGTAAAATACAAGATAAAAGATATATACTTGTTTTTGCTTCACACAAAAGTGTTGACAAAGTCAATTGGAAACAAATATTTTTTTGACTGTATATGTTAGGAGTTTCAATGCTCTGATATCACAAATGCTAAAAATAGATGTATGTGAGTAATTTTCTAATTTTTCTAAGAGTTAAACAGTGACAATAAGGAAAGAATAAGTTTAGTTTAACAAAATTTTCAAAGCTGTTAAAATCGGCCAAATGAAATACTCAACAAATTTTACCGGTCAAACATGTCTCAGAACGGCCAAATTTGCCATATTTGGCCGGTAATAGGCTAATATGGCAACCCTGCTCCTCCATCGTGTGCATACCGTGACTGTTTAGAGATTCTTTACGATTTCGTATGCAAGA
This sequence comes from Chiridota heheva, assembly GCA_020152595.1. Taxonomy (NCBI): domain Eukaryota; kingdom Metazoa; phylum Echinodermata; class Holothuroidea; order Apodida; family Chiridotidae; genus Chiridota; species Chiridota heheva. The sequence goes on along the minus strand of JAIGNY010001035.1, from coordinate 32,558 downwards.
ACAGGTATACAAGGTATCATGGGGTTGTGTCATAGAACGGAGTGGAGGAGAACGACCCTGAAACGATGATACGACAATTACCTCTGACAGATGGAGGGCCGAAGACGGTAATCTTCCCATCGAGAAGAAACATAAATGAGTGGTGCCGTAATCAATTTAAGTCAATTTAAGGAAATAAATCACCCAGATCCCGTAGACTGCTGCCTGACAACATCTTACCTACTCATCACCGTGTGTTTTTCTCAATATATACACAATAAACCAAAGAATACAAATATTTGGCACAGCTTCATTTGTATACATTCCTAAAACAGGTGTCACGCATAATATTACAAAATGTTCGTTAAGAATTCGTGTAAACATAAATTATATATAATACTGCACCAGATGACAATATTACAGAAGAAATATATCTAATTAATACAACTAGAAGGGAGGGCCGGAAATGGTATTCTTCCCACCGAGAAAAAACATAGGCTGGTAGGAATTTAAAGGAGACATAAAGTCAAATATTATAGCTTGATATATAATAGAGAATGAAAAATACAAATAAAAAACATCAAAAAATCGTATTCCATTCTCAAGTTGTCCAAGTTTGAAGTTTTAACATGGACCCTTCCATTTTGTCTAATTTTATGTTCAAATCGTGCCAAGGACAGAAGGATGACCTAATTTGCCCTATGTGCTAGCACACATAATGTATTTCTTGAGAATTCTCTTTGAAATTTCTTTCCAGAATGCTTTGACATGAAGTTCAAAGGGGTTGAATAATTGATATCATACACAAATAAACATTAATAGACACATCCAAAGGAAACTTTATTTCTTAGAAGTTGGTAAACATGAAATAGATTATAAAGAAATACATTTGTATTGTAATCTGTACTGGGTGCATGACATCATGTTTAGAGGGCGTAGGAACAAATTGGCCGCTCCCATTTAAGTGTATATTGACAAAATTAATGTTTGAATAAATCAGAAAATATATGCTGAAATTGTTTTGTTCGATGTGAAATTTCTTTATTAAATATATATATATATATATATATATATATATATATATATATATATATATATATATATATATATATATATATATATATATATATATATATATATATATATATATATATATATATATATATATATATATATATATATATATATATATATATATATATATATATATATATATATATATATATATATATATATATATTTATATATATATATATATATATATATATATATATATATATATATATATATAACATATATATATATATATATATATATATATATATATATATATATTTATATATATATATATATATATATTATTATTATTCATTTTCAGGCCTCCATTCAAATATCTTACTGACGGTCAGGAAAGTAACATTTGTTCAAAATTTATATTCTTATTTCGTAGACTTAACAATGCACCAATTAAAGACTTTGAAGCAGATGTAGGATTTAAAACAACTCATAGAATAATGTATCCTGAAAGCTACACGGAAATTGCCAACGACACATCGTTTATTTTCGCCAGTTTTGGAGAGCTGGATCTTCGCTGGCTCCTAAGTGCGCTTACAACGGGGAAAATTAAACGGTAAAATCCAATGTAATGTTGTTTTGAACTAAAAAGAAACAGTTTATACATGAATCAGACAAATGTTGGTTTTAAGAATACTATTATATTTCTTATATATTTTTGATTAATTTATATTTATTCATGACAAAAAGTTGACGGAACTGTATATCTCGATACTTTTTATATTTTTTTATGGATTTATAATATATGACGTGTTTTGTAGCAGAGGGATCTTCCTGGATACAGACATGATTTTTGAGAAATTGAACTTCTCAGATTGGTTAGGTTTATCATGAGAACACCCCCACCCCTGCACCCTTCCGAAGAGACGCAAAGTTGTTGACATCGCGTCTCATCAAGTTCGTAAAATTGCGATGTTCATATGTTCACGTCACATCCGGTTGTGGATCATTTTGAATTAAGTATGTACTGTACGCATTGTGTGTGTGTGTGTGAGTGTGGGTGTGTGTGTGAGTGTGTATGCATGTATGTATGTATGTATGTATGTATGCATGTGTGTAAGTGTGTGTGTGTGTGCAAAGACTAGGTATACATGCACGTTGTAGTGCGGTATGTATGTGTGGTAACATGACACAGCCGAGTTGAACATAGCTGAATAAATTCGTCGTTAGTTTAAAGGCCATCTATCGTGATTAAAATGTGGCGGCGTACATTTTATTCCAAAACGATAGTGATTGGCATGCAGCCTATCATTGTAAGTGCACATTGTACAATTGTGTTTCGACCAATCAAAACACACAAATTAAAATATATTTACCTTGGCGTAATAGAGACGATAACTTGCCGTTAATAATGGGGCTATTAAGTAAAAATTATCCTAGTTAAAAGCTCTATGCTTTAATTCAAATTAGTGGAAAGGACAAAGAAGAAAATAATTTGGCCTTGACGAGATTCGAACTTGTTACGTTTGGCACAAAGCAAGCCTTTGGGAGTTTAGCCCATTCGGCCACAGAAATACTTGTTGGCACATGTCGCTGTATTTATTAATGTAGTGCACAATATGATCGAAAGTGGCGCGAATAGCAATTGATTGAAATTTCATCCAATAAAAAAATTGTAACTGAATATTCTTATGCCGATATCGCACCTACTTTTAACTAATAAGAGTACGGAAATAAAATGATAACATAACTATAGTCTTAGTGTTGAATATTTTTTAATCATTTTTTTCGATACATTGAGATATATATATATATATATATATATATATATATATATATATATATATATATATATATATATATATATATATATATATATATATATATATATATATATATATATATATATATATATATATATATATATATATATATATATATATATATATATATATATATATATATATATATATATATATATATATATATATATATATATATATATATATATATATATATATATATATATATATATATATATATATATATATATATATATATATATATATATATATATATATATATATATATATATATATATATATATATATATATATATATATATATATATATATATATATATATATATATATATATATATATATATATATATATATATATATATATATATATATATATATATATATATATATATATATATATATATATATATATATATATATATATATATATATATATATATATATATATATATATATATATATATATATTATATATATATATATATATATATATATATATATATATATATATATATATATATATATATATATATATATATATATATATATATATACATATTTCTTTTTAAAGTACGTACGTAAAAGTGCCGAAGAAGATCGAAGCCAACAAACGAAGGGTAGGTTTTTCTTAATTCTTCAATATATACTTTGCTCATGATAATGACCATATATACATTATTTTAATATATACCGTAGCAAAAGTGTATGGGATCTGCCATATAGATTTAGTTAGATTGTAGCCGTTACATAGCTACATATAACGGACGCAATATTAAAGGACCGGAGGACGTAATAAACAATTCGGGAGATACCCATTTTCGGTAAAAAACGAAATACACAAGAACTTAGAGTTGTTAGAATATTTCATCAGTGGCAGATGCACCTCATAGGAGTCGCCCAGTAAAATAAGTGTGTGTGGGGGCGGGTGAATGCTAAAAAGTGGGGGAGGGTCAAAGTTAAGGAAGTTAAATCCACATACCTTTTAGTAGCCCGACAATCCCGGCAGATGCGTTGAAAGAGAAGAGTTAACATTACAATGTACTGTTTACATGACATTACTTAAGCAAACTTTAAGCAATAATATATATACTAAATCATCAAATAAAAATCTGCAGGATATTATTTTTTTAAAGCATTTTTTAATGGGGGAGGGGGGGGGGTAACTAACCCCTCATACCACTTTGTGAACACGCAGCTGTAGTTGCCATGATCGAATGAATACTCGTCCAGTTGCAGCAGGTATTATTTTTTAAGAATTTGAATCGATTCGGATGCAGCTATGTCTAAATTTATTTACTATATTCTTGTTTATAATGTAATGAACAAGCGATACTAAAATTGAGAGAATCTCAAGTACAAATACAAATACGAAATCTAATTCAACTTTGGTCAACCACGGTTTTTTTTTTCATTAAAAAAATGGATTTGAAAAGTGCACGGTCGAATCTAATGAATGCTCATCAGTTCAAAATAACCCCGTGACACCGCAAGTCAGCATCTCTCAGCCTGATAACTTGATAAGAACACATATGCTATGTAAATGAAGTGAGAAACGGAAACTACAGTGAAGTTGATTTACATTACATGGACATTCCCTATTCAATGCTAGGAGAAGAGGGTTGCTATTAGTTTGGAGAAAATAAATTCCCCAAACAACCACACTGACCTAATCTCCCATACTTGAAGTCTAAAACCACAACAAATCATTTTGAGTAATGTAAGTTCTTGTAAACTCATTGTAAAGTTTATCACTTTAGAGTGTGGAGATTAAGGTAGGTGTTGTGTAGGAGGTAAATTAATCATAGCACAAAAAGTTAATGACCTCGGGTGCGAGCTCGGGTTGCTATTAAATTTTGCTTAGCTTATGTCCACGTAATGTACATACATTATTTATACACAAGTTTGTTAACTTTTCGTTTTGTTATCAAGATTATCATGCTTGTTCATATAAAGTATCCTTTACAGATATTTCATTACATTTCTTCAATGTTGTCTTTCTTAAAAGTGGTTTCTTGATTTAAATTATAGATTGTCTTGTACAATCCGACTCTCATGTGGCATATACAACACAAATGGATTGCGACTGGAAAGTGGCCATCCATTGGCATTCTTGCTATCTTCTTTGCCTTACATTACTGCGATGAGGTATGAATGAGTACACCAATTATTTAACTTTTTAATTTTAATCATATTATGCTAACATGGCTATATAGCAAAGGACGATGCCAGTCTAAAAAAGTTTGAAATGGTATATTTTCTGATTATACACAATTTGAAAACAATTACTTCAAAACTAGCCAGAATTACCCATAAATTGACCAAAAGTTTTCGAAAATAAGGAAAATTTGCGAAAATGAAGAAAATCTCTCGGAAAATGAAGAAAAATTTCAGAACATTGAAAGGAATTTCCCAATTAGCAGCAACTTTTGATGGAAACTTGGTTAACCATTGCAATTTTTGGTTCCCATGCAATAGCATAGGGAACCCATGTATTTTTGTTGTTATGTAAGTCAGGACAACAATCTCTAACATCTTGCAGGACACTTTTTGGATGTCAGAACATTTTTTGTGTCCTGACAATTTGTATCTATCTGCTGCACTTTAGTATAAGATTTGCCAGCAGAAGAAGTTATTTGACTGACCAGACATTAGTGACATTTCTCATACTGAGAAACACATATTTAGTATTTGTCGCTTCTATTTGTGTTTTGAACTTTCCCAGCTATCCTAAATTGTCCTGAGATATTTAGTACCAGAGAGCGTGACGTCATTTGTCCTATACTACGTATTGGTCGAAGGCCGAGAGCTGAAACTTCTGTACAAAAAATCGTGATGCGTTTATGGACACCATACTTGTTCCAGCATGGTCAACTATGCGAGCGCAGCGTGTGTGCGACGAGCGAGTGATAACGGGCCGAGTGACTGAGTGATACCGGCTGGACCGGGCGGAGAAAACAACAAAATACGATAGAAAGCGAGTTTTAAAAATATTTTTCATTCCACTGAAATTTGCTGTTTTTACATTTTCGTTTAGATTAAATGGCGTTGTGCAGACATGACAACCAGCCAAGTTTCTTTTAAAGATTTGTTATCTTTTTAGAGGACGGGAGCCATTACCATTAAGAACAAAAGTCATAAATTACATAATTAACGTTCAATCATTTTCTCACTAACTTTAGGCCTACCACTTGCGTTTTCCAGTTCTGCGAGATAATTTAAAATTGGATTGGCAAAACTTTCAGACGTTGGCATGATTTCACCATAGAATAGGTTTGTCTATACTCAGTATACATGGGTTCTGGTGTACGTATGAAGAATTGTAATATATTTTTTGCCAAATCTCGAAGATGCCGCATCGCTGGTCCTAACAAATTTCGAGGTATGCCAAGGCAACGTTAGATTCTCAGGATATTTCCACCGCGGTGGCAGGCGTAGGCCTACTAAGTTAAATGTCAATTTAGACAAAAATGACAACTTTTTGGTCTCATTCAATTCTTTTTTAATTTGGTACTTTTAGGTTTATTTCAAAATCCCTGAAGAAAATTCTTGAAAGGTATCTCAATTGAATTATGAAGGGAGACTGAGCAGTCTCAAACATTGTTCATTTTAGCTTACACCGACTAGGCCTATAAATATTTTCCTGAAGTTAACTAGATTTACCCTACAACTTTAACTTCCTAGTGCCACCCTATCCCTGTCTAAACCTTTTTTTGTGTATGTTTTGACAAGGAATTTAAAAGTAACTTGAAGAAAAAAATTTAAAAAAAAGAAACTTTAGCATTAAGATAATACTGCAGTTATTATGCTCTCATCAGCTTCACTTTACAGAGTTTCTTGATTTTAGGTATAAGAAACACCACAATTTAGTTCACTTCATAAATCATTTGCGAAGTTTTTTGCCTTACAATTACTGAAAGAGAGTGCATAGTTCTTAATAAATTTGCTATTAAGAATTAAATACCTCAGCATGCAATGACAAGTTATTATAGTTTAAATTGTAATGTCATGGTTATATGCAAGTTACTTGAAGGCACCCTGTAATACAACTATATAATATATATATATATATATATATATATATATATATATATATATATATATATATATATATATATATATATATATATATATATATATATATATATATATATATATATATATATATATATATATATATATATATATATATATATATATATATATATATATATATATATATATATATATATATATATATATATATATATATATATATATATATATATATATATATATATATAATAGTGACAAATAGTTGTCAGGTTTGACCACCATATTCTAGTATGTCAGTATGTTAAATTTAAAGGGAAAATACTGGGCATAATTCAATTGTATTTCTTTACGTCATTAGCAGCTTAAAAGGTATATTGTTGTGTTTAGGCAAAAAAAACTAAATTGTTTTAAAATATAAACCATCATAGAAGCAGAACATTTCATAAAAACCGATTAAACATTGGTTAAATCTCAGGCCTCAATTTGCATACTTTATGGAAATTTTATGATAAAATCTACTACAGGCGAGGGTGGCCTTGACGTTTTCTTGAGTAAATCCTTTGTTATTTCAATGTCTTTCATAATTCATTGAAGTGGTGATTAACATTTTGACCTCTTGAAAATTTGAGTATACACATTTAGTGCTAAGAACTAACATCAAGACTAACTGTTAGGACGGACATGCAGTGCAGTGATTATCAAGAAATGAAGCTTTTTTTGCGACAGAAAGTGGGATAAATAATAGGTCGATTATAATTGCTCTCTGCATGCTCTGATTGAAGTGTGAATCGCTTTAATAGTTTTAAAATTGAGCTAACAGTCGTAGGATACGAGAAAAATATTCATAAAGCAAAATAAAATTCATACAGAAAAAGAAAATTCCTTAGCTGCATTAACTTCGGGCCCACCCCCAGACTTTGCTACTCATAGGCCTAGTAGCGCGTTAGGCATAGAACTATGGCCTTGGTGCATAGCTTCATTTCCTGGACAGACGTATCCAGATACGGCCTGCAGCTAATTAAACAGATTAAGGTTAAAAACCTTTATTTTAACCATTTAATCAATAATTATATTATATGTCAATGAGGTTTCACTGCGACCGATGACTAATTTATGTCAGAGCCGTAACACTAACGTTAACGTCCGTGCGAAAAACAACAACGTTTTTACAATCACTAAATTGTATAAATTATTGGTCAGTTCTATTTGCGCATTAATTTCTGATTAAATTGAAGTGTTTCACTGGAATCTATTCATTAAGTAAGCCAAAATAAAACATTTTACGTGTATTTCGTGATCAATCCAAGTAATTTTCGAGTAGAACTTGTTACATACACATTGTATCTTCCCGCAATGCGCGTACTAGTCTCGAACAAATACACCTTAAATTGAGTTAAAACATAAAGGGCATTGAATGAAAATTTTTATCTAGAAAATTAGTGCAACCTAAAACCAAGTAGTATACAATTTTAGACTCGTATACCAATTTTTACGAAATCAATCATTCACTTAAATGTAAACCGTGCTTTTCAGAGCTTGTACGAAAAAAGCACGCTGGAATAGAAATGGCTTTATAAACGCATCACGTTTTCCCCACACTGTATGTTTAGGAAGTTTTGTCTCTCGGCCTACGGCCTATACGTAGTATAGGGCAAAAGACGTCACGCTCTCTGGTAACTTCAACGCCTGTGAGCACGGGCGGATCGTCATATGGACTCAAATCCCCCTTCCCCCAATGTATGCATGCATGCATGCATGCATGTGTGATGTATATGTGAGTGCGTGCGTGCGTGTGTGAGTGCCTGCGTACATATGTGCGTGCGTGCGTGTCTGCGTGCATGCATGTGTGCGTGCGCGCGTGCGTGCGTGCCTACCTGCCTGCATGTATGTATGTATGTATGTATGTATGTATGCATGCATGTATGCATGTTTGTATTTATGCTTGTCTGTAACAGAAGCTTGTAAACACGATATCTCAAGAAACGTGTGATGGATTTTTGTCATACTTGGTATATGGATGTGTTGTTCACTGTAGATGATCCCTGTCATTTTTAGCGTTGTTATCATTAATATTGATTAGTAGGCGGGTCTAAATGTAAAATTAGGTTAAGAAGCTTGTAAACACGATATCTCAAGAACCGTGCGGTAGATTTATGTCATACTTGGTATATGGATGTTTTGTCCACTGTAGATAATCCCTGTGGTTTTTGGTGCTAATATCGTGAATATTAATTAGTAGGCGGGCCAAATGTAAAATGTTGTCAACAAGTTTGTAAACACGATATTTCAAGAGCCGTGAGGTAGATTTATGTCATACTTGGTATATGGATGTGTTGTCTACCGTAGATGATCCCTGAAGTTTTTTGAGCTAATGTCATGAATATTAATTAGTAGGCGGGCAAAATGTAAAATTTTGTCAACAAGTTTCTAAACACGATATTTCAAGAACCGTGTGGTGGATTTATGTCATACTTGGTATATGGTTGTGCTGTTGTTTGTAAATGAGTTCGATTGAATGTGGTGTTGATGTTATGAATATTAATTAGTAGGCGGGACTAAATGTAAAATTATGTTAAAAAGCTTGTAAACACAATATTTTAAAAACGGTGAGAAGGATTTATATGTGACTTGGTATATGGATGTGTTGTTGTTTGTAGATTAGCCGTATTGGTTTTGGTGCTGATGTCGTGAATATTAATTAGTAGGCGGAGGTAAATGTAAAAATATGTTAACAAGCTTGTAGACACGATATCTCAGGAACAGTGAGGTGCATTTATGTCATACTTGGTATATGGATATGTTGTGTTCTGTCGATAATCCGTGTTGTTTTTGGTGCTAATGTCATGAATATTAATTAGTAAGCGGGGCTTAATATAAACTTCTGTTGAGCTTATACATACGATATCTCAAGATCAGTAGCGTGGATTTATGCCATACTTGGTATATGGGTGTGTTGTGGTCTGCAGCTGATCCCTGTCGTTGTTGGTGCTAGTATCATAAATACGAATGAGAAGGTGGGACTAATTGTGAAATTCGGTTAATGCTCATATTTCCACAAACCCATGTCAGATTTAAATCAAACTTTGTATGTTTTGAATAAAAGTAGGGATGGTACAGGATATTGAGTTGTTCACTTCATCATTATTCATGTCATGAGGAGCTAAATACAATTTTTTATTGGTCGTTGTGATTGTGGCTTATAGATAAAGGCAAAACCTTAACACTTAAACAAGCAACAAAATATAATAACATGTTCCAGTATGATAGATAAACTACACGTGTAAGAACACAACATTTAAAGATATACGATTAAAAAAATGCTTCTAATCTAAATTTAGTATCGGCACCACGTGGGATATTCCCCTCTGCTTCCACTTGCCGCCGGAATTTTTTTTTATTTGGCGGTTTTCAAAAGATTAATTCCTTTGCAGATATTGAAGCTATAACACTTAAAGAGAAAGAACAATTAATACACCTTGCATTCACAACCATGCCAAATGCTTTTTATCTATTTTTTCAGGTGGATGTGTACGGATTTGGAAAGAACAGTTATGGTTATTGGGACCATTATTGGCAGAGTGATAATGGAAAGGCAAACTCACTGGGTCTAAAAAATGGAATTCATAGCAGCTCGGCGGAAAGTAGTCTCTTAACGAGACTTGATATCGGAGGGGTGATAACTCACAAGAAACGGTGATGTATCACGAGAACGGCGTTGTTCTTTAGAGGCCTTAGTACATACAATGCCTTAGTACATACAATGCCTTAGTACGTACAATGCCTTAGTACATGCAATGCCTTAGTACGTACAATGTGGCGGAGTTCAGGAAGGAGCAGAATGATGTAACAGTAAAAATAACGAAATATTTACACAGAAATTGCGGCTGAATCTATGATTGGTAAAACAATGGCCACACAGTAGAAATCATCAACCATTTTCCATTCCCCGCTTTTGAGCGTTCAAAAGATTTCTGTATCCAAATTAATGAAAAGTATTCAAATTACATTTATTAAATGATTTTTGGTTTTGTATATATTTTGTTCTTTGTTTGGTAAAATTCATGAATACATTAGAAAAATCGTTAATGATAAAACTAGATAAACATATTCAATATACGTCTGCAATTCCTCCAAATTCCGACAATGGTATAAGACGTTGGCAAAACAGAACAATATTGTGACGTTTTGCTTCGTACGAATTGTGTTGCCAAGTCTTGGCTATGTTTATTTACAATTCTGGTCACCTGACCGTTTGGCAGTTTCAACCAAATAAAAGAGCCTTGTAAGAACTTTATCTACCTACTGTGGTGTAGCGGTTATCATACCTGTCTACAGACCACGAGGCCCCGGGCTCAATCCTGGGGTGGGTAGACACGCCAGTGCACCACAACTGGTTATCAAAGGCCGTGGACTTTGACTTGGTTGTCGACGTTATGTCTGTCCATACGTCGTACCTGTGTTCCCGTCCGGGTCGTATCAAGCGGGGAGGGCAGAAGAAATGTGCCCCACACAAAAATGAATAAAGTGTCCCTTTTGAAAATGAAAAGTTCACCTCAATTACTGTCAAAGACTCGTTTTTCACGTTGTAATTTGCACGACTTCTGACTGTGTACAGCCAATGCATACTAGGCTACAGTACACAGTCATAAATTATCTGACTAACCTAACCCAGGCTTGAATCCAGAGCCTCGTGGTTTGTAGACTGTGTATGATAACCGCTACACCGTCACTGAAGCTTTTCCTAACCGTTTGTACACACTAACGTTGGAAAATTCCATTTGGTCACATTTCCGGGTTCACCATGCTTCTTTGTTTCGCGTGTACTATTGGCGCTGAGAGGCCACACCCCCTCATTTATATACTAAAACCAAACGAAAGCTGAGAAATTCCTATACCATTTTGTAAAGAGTGAGTAACGTTTTAGTGAAAAAATTGTTTGTATTTTCTTTTACTATATTGCTCATCTAATAGCACAATATGGTATAAATATGGTATGAATACTCACAAATGAGTAAAATTAGTCTATTTTAACCTTCAAATGAAATTATTTTGCCTTATACCTCAGCGCCAAAATAGTGCAAAGTTCCGAAAACAGTGCCCTTGGATCTTTCCAGGCCATTGGCGAAACTTTTCTTGGTTATATCCAAGAGAAAAGGTGCAAAAGTGCGTCGGATCAGGGATATGTTATTTGGAACATATCCCTGGTCGGATCGGGGATATGCCGGATATAGCCGAAGAAAATGTGTACGTCGCACGCCGAGTTTTGGTGACGTATAGATGACGTGCCAGAATCAGAACCAATGAAAAGAGTTTAGTGGAAAAAATGAAACAAAATGTGGAGACTACTGGCACTGCAGCCAGGCGGCGCAGGCCGGGGGACAAATACGTTCATGTATTCGTCATTTGAAGGTATTCGTCATTATTATTATCACTGTTCGTGTCACAGCATCAGAACAAGAAGAAGCAATGCCGCACGTACACCACTGACAGACTGACTGTAGTGTTAAGCTCTCGTTTATCTTCAGGTATAGTTGAAGCGCTCCTTGGTTGAAGCGGCTAAAGTTAATATTGCCATTAGGCCTATAGTCTATATTGGAAATGGAGGAAGAATCAATCATAAGGTCAGAATGTTAAGATAAATAAAGATGTCATAGGCCTAACGTCAGGCCTAAAATCAGCAAACTCTGTGGAGTGAAGCTGATTGCTAGTTACATGTACTGCAAACGTTAACGTAAGGCCTAACGTTACTTGCTTAGGCCTAGCCTATCGGTACTATTACTGTGCACCCTAAAGTTTCGAAGTTCGTGCACCCCAATATTTCTCCAACTTCAAAAAAAAAAAAAATAACATCAAATTCAAGATTTCACTGGTCAATTGGAGGAATTTGAAATAAAACTGTCTTTACTGTTAATGCAAACGCACTTTAAATGGAAATTAATATTTTCAAAAATTTTCTTCCCGTATTTTCGTTTAAGCCTTGTTTACGCGTTACTGGTACAGCTGCTGAAAGCTGCTGAAAGTTGCATGGGTTCAGCCTATGTGCACACACTTTAAAACTGGGTGTATTCTTGATTTGCTGAAACAAATGAAACTTCTTTTTTCTTTGATGAATATCTTGATGAATAAGATATCAAGCTTCTGTGAATTTATCATGGATATAAAGAGGAGAAATCAAAGAATTTATCTATATTGCTGACATTGACAATAAAAACAATTTAATTTGTTAACTGACTCGTTATGCCTAACGCTAGGTCATTGGTTTTGAAGTATTTTTTCCCAAGGGCCATCATTTCAAAGGCTGCGGGCCAATCGCATGGCAAAAACAGCGTTACATGACAAACAAAACTTCTTAAAAAAATCCCTGAATACAAAGATGAGAGCGTGCGTGTGATAAGAAGGATGTATGCCAGCGTTCGACAAATCGCCTGTCCGAACGCCCGGGGCAACCAAAACTCATGTCCGGGCAAGTGGATTGTCAAAGTGACCTGCCCGCCGGGCAAGTACATTTTCACCTAAAAGTGACCCTTTAAAATGTAAATATGATGCAAACAATGGTACTTTTTTAAACGCCACACTGTCCTAAAAAGTGATTGTCAAAAGCGAGACAAACCAAGGTGAAAAATCTAGAAATACTAACTGTCACATTCCTCAGTGATACGATAACCTTCATAGTTCGTACATGTTATTGTATCACACACGTTTTCAATCTTTCACGCATTGCATAACGTTAGTTCAGTACGGAATGCTAATGTCTCGCGGTACAATACAGTACATGCAACAGCTGGCTGTACAACAGTGCACTGAACGCACGTGTTATAACTTGTTTTCACTGGCCAGCAGACTATTTGCATAAATACATAAACATTTTGCTTGAGTTTTTTGGAACGGTTGACATGATTAGTTCATTCGGGAGTTGGGAATCTTTCAATGTGGGTACACACGTGTGTTTGATAATCTGATTTTCATGTTAGAATTCTCTTCCCCGTATATGTAACTAGAATTATGTGTATGTGTGACACAAGTGAAAGAAACATAGATGCTACGGTAAGGGTTCCCATTTTCTTTTTTCTGTTGCAAAGATTATTTAACAATTTGAACAATATTTCATGTACATTAAGACACAAACAGTTGTTTAATACATGACAATTCACTCAAAAAGTTCATATATCATTCCATTCGTGATAAGTAACCATTTATAAAATGTAATTATTTTTTTCATACGGCCTGGCATTAAAGTTAGTGTAGGTGCTAATTACAACCGGGGAACCCCCACTTGTGCTTCCGGGCAACTTAATTTGACGCCCGGGCAACCAAACTTTAGCAACTAACTGCCCGACCGGGCAAGTAGAATTTTGATCGATTTGTCGAACACTGATGTACGCCAAATCATGTCGGCAGTTCTCTGCCTTTCCTTAATCTTCATTAATGATAATTGATATTGATGTTTCCCTTGGCTCCAGGATTTGTAAATTTGCTGCTGTAACTAAGCTGTACAGGATTGTTGATGGATTCTTCACTGTTGCAAACTGATCTGGACAAGTTAGTTTCTTGGTCCCAAACGTGGCAGATGTCATTCAATGTTGGTTGATAAATGCAAAGGTTCATTTTTGTCATAGCAATTTGACTTTTTATTACTGCATGAATGCTTCAAATTTTGGTTGTGTTGATCAAGAAAGGGATCTAGGTGTTGTCATTACTAGTACTCTGAAGCATTCTAAACAGTGTGCTTTAGCAGCTGCAAGGGCAAATACTGTAGGATGCTTGGTTTGATTAGAAGAAATTGTTGTTTTCTTGGTAGAGGGGTTGTGTTTAATTTGTATAAGCAGTTACTGTAGTTAGGCCTTACCTTGAGTATGCTATTCAGGCTTGGAGTCCCTACCAAGCAGCTACCAGGAATGTCGAACTTAAATTATTCGCAAAGGCTACAGAAAATTCATCTTCCTATCTTAGCTTACAGACGTGTTCGTGGTGACATGATTGAACTATTTAAGATTTTAACCAGAAAATATGACCCGGAAGTGTCAAACCTTATACAACTCAAAGGGGATTCATCGACTAGGGGACATGAGTGTAAGATCTTTAGAATTCGCCCACGGCTTAACATCAGGAAATACTCTTTCGTGCACCACTCAGTTGACATGGAATAGTTTATTAAACTCAGTTGTAACATCTAAATCAATACCCACATCTTGAGGCAAGACTAGACATTGGAAAAACCAGCCCCTAGTGTACTATGATTACAAAAAATGCATCCAAATTAACCCGATTAGACAAGAAAAATTCAGCATAAATACAACTTTGAGCTGACAGAAGAGGATCCAGGAGGATCCTAAAGTCAGAAGAGGATCTGTGAGTTTGAAAGGAAAATGATGGAATGTAAATCTTGGCTGAATGGAGCTCAAACAATGAATGCTTAGCCTGAATCAAACTGAAAACAATGATAAGGGTAGATCCTGAATTGTTTAGAATGCAAGTGGTAATTCAAATCAGCAGTGAAAAAGAGAATACTTGGTGCGTCTAGGGTTTATGAGGTAGATTGTATTCCAGATGGGGAATGAACAGGGCGGAGGTGCTAGGTTTCTACTTGAATGTGTAAATTCTGATTTTTGAATGAGATTGTTGTCAAATGTCGTACCTCAAATCTGTTTTCTTCATTGCAGTTAGAATATCTTACAGGTAGTAGAATTTCACATGTGCGGGTTGTGCAGGTGTGTGGGCACAAAATAGCAGCCATGAATCATGACCATTCTCGAATACTCAAGAAAATCATGTGAACCCTATTAATAAATATTGCTAAATTTGAAGTGGGTACAGTATTCTTCAGTACTAGAGCTCAAAAGTGCCAGTGAAAATTTGCCAGTGAAAATATGATTGCAAAAAGAGATATTCTATCATTCTGATTATGTGATACTTTATTTTGATATACTGTATGTTTATTATATACTAATCTCATGATAAATAATCTTAATACTCAATATTAATTCTTCGATTTGGAATGTATGTTTCTTTAAAGTTCATCTGATTTTGACATGCCTTCATGAGCCTACAGTATGCAAAACGTGGCCGCAAAACAGTTGCAAGGAAGGTAACCATTGTACACAAGACAGCTAGGGATTGCAAATTTGTTTCCATCAGATGATCAAAGAAGAAAAGAAAGCAAAAGAGCAGTACCAATTCGTTCCAGGACGCCTTCAGGATGTGTTTAGAGCCATCACACGACCCACCCACATACACCAAAGTCCAGGCTAACCAACGAAAACAGACATACAAACAAAAGAGAGAACCAGCCAAAAAGGTTGGGCAGCATAGGGGGAGAGCCTCTGTGCAGCTTACACAAATTCCCAGTCAATTGCTTCTTCCCCTGCAATTTCCTCCACTGTTGCAACTTGACAATGAGCAGATGTATGAATTGTGGCCCATCATCTTACTTCTGTGAGCAACATGTTGTATCAGAGGAAGATGCATGTCCCAGAAGTTTAGAAGGTAGGTACAACGTGAACTTTTCATTTCGTTTACATTTTACTTCCGCTTTTCACCTTAAATTTTGTTTCATTCCTTCTTTTTGGGGATTCTTGTTCTGTGGATGGGCATCTGCTTTCGGTAAGATCGTTTCTTTTGTTTTTTCCCCTCCCATTTTGTCCAGACCTTCACGCCCTTATCAATACTATACAGTGGTCCTCCTATAGTAGTTCCGCGATTTTTTTCTTGTTGCCTCGGGTCTATCGGCCCTTGTTTTTGTTGTTGTTTTGTTTGTTTTGTTTTTCATCATGGTGAAACGCTTGTGCCTTGACCTTCACCCTCCCTCCCCGTGACCCATCTGCTACCTCCATTGACCATTCTTCAGCCCTAATCCCCCAAATCCTAATTATACATGCCACCAATAAACAAGAAAGCTTTAAAAAATGTATCCCTTTCCTCACACACAAAGCGCTCTACAGCCTTGTCAGTACCCTCCCAAGGTCTCTACCCTCAGATCCGGCGATCTCCTGGTGCACTGTGCCAGGGACACTCAAGCCACCACCCTTCTCTCCACCAAAACCCTAGCAAACACTGGTATTGACATTACAGTCACCCCCCACCGTTCCCTGAACTCCAGCAAAGGCGTCATGAGAACCAAAGATCTAGCTTACTTGACCGATGATGACCTCGTAGAGAAACTAACTAGCCAACACATCACTGAAGCCTGTCATCTCGTTCTCAAGAGAGCCGAAACACCCACCAATACCATCTTCCTTACTTTCGTCACACCAACTCTCCCCTCCCACATCATTGCCAGCTACCTAAGAATCCCAGTCGCCCCTTACATTCACAACCCTCTTCCTTGTCATAATTGCCAGAGGTATGGCC
Organism: Chiridota heheva; assembly: GCA_020152595.1. NCBI lineage: Eukaryota > Metazoa > Echinodermata > Holothuroidea > Apodida > Chiridotidae > Chiridota > Chiridota heheva. Next base: position 15,363 of record JAIGNY010001035.1, on the reverse strand, counting down.
ATGGGGAAAAGTCCTGCAGCAGCCAAGCGCGCTGTGGTAACTGCGGAGCCCCAGACCATGACAACACCTCCTGCACCAACACCCCACTCTGCACAAATTGCGACGATAATCACCCAGCCAACCATCCCTCCTTTTCAAAAGACTGCCCTACCTAGCCTCAGGAAAAACAAATAACTAAACTTAAAACCCTTAATCCCAACATAACTTACCCAGAGGCCAGAAAACAATTCCTCGCTTCCCTCCACACCAAGCCTTCCTACTCGAGCGCAATCTCCTCTAATACCAAAACCCCACCCCCTCCTTTAAGACAACTAAAACTGACTCACATGCCCAAACCGACCTCACCTGGCTCTTCTTACCCAGTCCTAAACCCATCACCATTACCAACAACCCAACCAGACCACACCCAATACCCAAACCAGGCTCCACCACCACTTCTTTCCTCAACCTCCCTTCCATCTCTAAAGCCCCCGCCGTCTCCTACACCAACACCTCTAATACCATCATACATCAAACTGAAACCAACCAGACTAATAATCAACAAACCAACAAACAACCAATCAACAAACAGCTCACCACCCAAACCCACATGTATGACACTAAAGAGAATATGAACTGTTCGATTACCGAACACACCGATCATACTTCTCGTCCAACTTTCAAAAACAATCGCTCCCAAAGAAACAGATCAAAAAAAAACAAGCCAACTCAGACCCAACAAATCTTCCTCTAGATAACCCCCTGCCTCCTTATGGCGTGCATCACAAACAATTACAATAACACCCACAACATTATACAATGGAACATCAGAAGCCTCAAGGCCAATTCGGAAGAAGTCGACTTACTAACCACCACCTTCAACCCAGTCATCTTCTGCCTACAAGAAACCTTCTTAAAAAAACACTAACCATTACTCTTTCAGTAACTTCACTTGCTACCATAAACTTCAAGTGGACGCTGACAGGGCCTGTGGGGGCGTCTCCATTCATGTTAGACACGATATTGCACACAGCCCACTTCATGTGAACACCAACCTTCAGGCCATCTGTATATCTATCTCCCACAAAAGCATCACTCTTTGCAATATCTATCTCCCCCTAACGCCAACGTTCAACCAACCAGCCTTAACAACCTTATCTCTCAGCTTCCCACCCCCTTCATCCTTCTTGGTGACTTTAACGCCCACAACCCCCTGTGGGGCGCCAATACTATCACCCCCAGAGGCAAGCTCGTCGAAAACACTCTTCGACAGCACAGCCTGTCCTTGCTCAACACTAACTCTCTGACCTACCCTCATCCTACCACAGGCTCCCTCACCTGTATTGACCTGTCTATCTGTTCCCCCAACCTCCTTGATTTTAACTGGAAGGTCACTGCTGATCTCTGTAGTAGTGACCATTACCCTCTTCTTCACTCCAACCTTCAAACTCCCACCGACCACATCCCCAATTGGGACCTCAAGAAGGCCAACTGGCTCCTTTTTGAAACCCACTGCGACTCACAACTCTCCCCCCGTCTCCTAGAGGGTGATGATCCCATGTCAGTTTTCAGTAACATCCTTATCAACATCGCCACCTGCTCCATTCCCAAAACCTCCAAACCCCCTAACCACCCCCAACCCCTAGTTTACTGATGACTGCAAAACCGCCATCAAGAACAGGAAAAGGGCCCCCCAGGAACTTTAAAACTAACCCAACAACCCACAACCTCAACCACTTTCGCATCAGCTGAGCTAAAGCCAGGCGCACTATCAAGGACAGTAAAACCAAGACTTGGAACAACTTCATCTCTTCTCTCACCACCAACACCCCCACTAAGAAGATTTGGAGAATGGTTAACAGCTTCCACGGCAGGGTAAGCAAGTCTCCCATCTCTCCTGGAATGGTAACTTTCTCACCACCAAAAAGGACGTCGTTAACCACCTTGCTGCGACTTTAAACAACATCTAGTCCTCGGCCAACTACCCCAATGCTTTTAAAGCCAAAAAAGCTCACGATGAAACCCTGAGTATCACCTTTCCCTCCGACAACACCGAGAGCTTTAACACCCCCTCTCATTCTTTCTTAATTAAATCAAGCCATCCATGACGCTGGCTGCACCTCCAAGGGCGCAGACGACATTCCCTACCTATTCCTGAAACACCTCCCCAACAAGGCCACCACTGACCTACTCACCATCCTCAACCACATCTGGTCGTCACACTCCTTTCCCCCTATCTGGAAGACAGCTATCCATACCCCTGTCCCTAAACCGGGAAAGGACAGTACCGACCCCTCCAGCTACCGCCCCATCGCCCTCACCTGCTGTCTCTGTAAAATCATGGGAAGGATCATTAACGGGCCACAGACTAAACCGGTTCCTTGAGACCAATAGAATCCTCTCCCCTCACCAAAGCGGCTTCCGGAAACGTTGTAATACCCTGGACCACTTAATTACACTTGACACCGCTATCCAGGAATCCTTTGCAAAAAAGGAACACCTCATTGCCATCTTTTTGGACCTCGAGAAAGCTTTTGACACTACTTGGAAATACGGCATTATCCGCAAACTTCACACCATCGGCTTCAGAGGCCACATCCCCACCTTTATTCAAAACTTCCTCTTACCCAGGCAGTTCCAAGTTCGTATTGGTTACACCCTCTCCAACCCCTATCCCCAAGAAAAGAGGGCAAGGCAGCATTCTCTCTCCCACTCTCTTCAACCTGAGCATTAACGACATAGCGGACAACCTTGGCCCCAACATCAAACATGCCCTCTACGTGGACGACTTAACCATATTTTACTCCTCTCCAAGCTTTCCTCTTTTTGAAAATAGGCTTCATCTCAACCTCAACCGGCTGCAAGCTTGGTGCAAGAACAACGGTTTTAAATTCTCCAAAGACAAGACAGTCTGCATGTACTTCTGTCATTTCAACAACCTCCACCCCAGCCCGAAGCTCGTGCTTCATGGCAATTGCATCCCTAAAGTTGACCACACTAAGTTGCTTCATGGCAATTGCATCCCTAAAGTTGACCACACTAAGTTCCTGGGTTTAACTCTAGATTGCAAGCTCTCCTACAAACAACACATCACCAACCTGACACAGAATTGCAGCAACTTTCTCAACATTTTTCGCCTCCTCTCCAATATCACTTGGGGTGCGAACCGGCATGCTCTCCTCAAAATCTTCAGGCTCACCATTCGTGCCAAGCTTGACTACGGCAATATTGTCTACTGTGTAACTCACAATTCTTACCTCGATCACATTAACACCATCCAAAATGAAACCCTCAGGCTTTGTCTGGGTGCCTACAGGACCTCCCCAATCACCAGCCTTCATGTTGAAGCCAACGAACCCCCCTTCCTGCTAAGGTGTAGAAAGCTTAGCCTCTCCTAAGCTTTTAGAGCCCTCACCAACACCCAAAACCCTGTTTACAACCTCATTAGATACCCCAATTTCTCCACCCTCTTTGATAGGACTAAAACCCTATCTCCTCCCTTCAGCTTACGCATCAAATTAGACCCATCTCAGCATCAACCCCACCACTCTCAGCACTTTCTCCTGGCCCACTTTTCCTCCCTGGGCCATCCCCTCCCTATTATCCACCTGGACCTCTCCACTCATCACAAAACCCAACCCACCCTAACCTCTTCATCAACCTCCACAACCAAATCAAAGACCAGCTTTCAAACTATACCTCCATCTATACTGATGGCTCCAAGGAAGGCGACAAGACAGCTGCTGCTGCCGTCATTCAAGACATCCCCCCTAGTAGCAGGCTTCCCGACTACTCATTCATCTTCTCAGCCGAGGCCAAGCCCATCCTCCTCGCCCTCAACTTTGTTGAATACTCTCCGCTCAGCCACTTTGCCATCTTCTCTGACTCCAAGGCTGTCCTTACTTCATTACTCAATGTTAAATGGGATAACCCCACAGCTCACCTCATGCTCTGTAAACTCCTCTTGCCCCTCCCCCCCCCCTCCTACCCTTTGTAGTAAACATATTCTTTTCTTCTGGATATCCAGCTTTGTAGGCATCCCTGGCAATGAAAGGTCTGGAGCAGCTGCTAAGCTTGCTCTCACCCTTCCCCCTACCCCTTTTCCCAAAACCCTTTCTGACATCAAACCGCTTATCACTTCCCTTGTTCGTGGCCGCTGGCAAACCTCATGGGACTAACAAATTGATGATAAACTCCACGTCATCTAGCCCACCATTCCATTCAAACCCACTACTCGCAACCTATCCCGTGTTGACAACGTCCACATTACCTGCCTTAGAATAGGTCACACCCACCTCACTTACTCCCATTTCCTTACTTGCTCCCCCCCACCCCTCTGCAACAATTGCCATTACACCCTCACACTGGCAGTCCATCACATTCTCCTTGCTTGCCCCCTGTACAACCTTCCCAGAGCTTCCCTCGCTGCCCACAACTCAGTAAGCCGAGCTCTTCCAAAAAAAAAAAATTTAGATAAAATTATCTCCTTCCTTTATCATGCTTCCCTCTACGACCATATTTAGTCCTCCTTCCCCACTCCCTCTCTCTCTACATTATTTTTCCACCCATACACCTCCTCTCTCGATCCCAGCTTTCTGGCTTTTCTCGTCTTTCTCTCGATCTCCCCCTGTTTACTCTTCTTCCTACCTCTGGAATGATCTAACCTCTCAGGCACAATTTGACCCTTGCTGTTGTTGTGCCGTTAAAGTCTCATCAAACAAACAAACAACCTGAAATTGATGTTGTATCATGCCATCAGGGAAAGATGCATGTCTCAGAACTTTGGAAGGTAGGTACAAGATGAAATTGATTTTGTTCTTTGCATACAGTAATTTGCAGTTTACATATGCTAGTTTATATTTCATTAATTAGGAAACATCCACAGCATATAGAGAGTACAGTATATTTACTAAGAATTTATAATTTTTTGGAAAAGAGGGGGGGGGGGGGGGCATTAATAATTAGTGTACAAAACATTTTCTGGAGTATTAAACATGAATGTTATTCTATGTGTTAGATCTTGTGTTACACTCATGCTTTGTGTGTATGTATGCACTTTGTTTAATAATAAAGTTTTGTTTGAATATAACATAAACAGGACTATTTGGCACACTTTTAAGCAAGCAGCATGTGTGTTTACAATTCATTAACAAGTTACTGTGCACTGTATGCAATCTCTTTTGTTTTCAAGTTTAATATTCATTGTATGCTTTCATTTTTAATTTGAAAAATAATAGCATTTTCTTTCTTTTCTCTCTTGATTTTAAACAATGAAACTACTGCTCATATTTTCTGTTTAGCTGTTGATTTTTCTTTTTTAAGATGTATTTTAAAGTACAACTGTAGAAAGATAAGCATAATCCTACCATCTTTACCCATCATTTTTATTATAAATTGCTGAAAGTGCTGACAAAAATGGTTTCCATATTAAGGTTCAAAATCCATTTTGAAATTAGAGCATGTTACTTTATCTTCAATTTGAACAGTATTTCTTGCAAAATGGTCAAAGCTGTTTTGATGAGGATAATTGGGCTAAAATGTGTACAGTATAAACTTCCACAAAAAATAGAAACACTCTTAACTTTATGCAAGGTTATTTCTTGTAGTCAAGTTAAAATGTATGTACGGACTAAGCTTATTTCTAGAAATATGTTTGTCACTGCTCTGATCTACTATTCCCTCAGTGACATAGAACAGCATGACGTCTATGCAGCGCAGCTTACAAAATGGTTGAAGGGACCCTTACATGTTTGAAGTTTACAATTTCATTCTTAAGGTTGTAGAATGACTGTTTTGCAATCAGTCCGTTTAACTTGGTTTAATTAGGAGTAATTTTAATTGATTGTCATTTTTGTATTAGGGCCATTCTCTGGCTACACATGTTACAGAGAATAACCCTTTAAATGATTTGACTTGCATTTTGGATAAAAGTGTTCCATTCTGGGTGTAGTCTTGGTTTGCTGAATGTTGTATCTAATGTGAAAGACCCATTGCTCTCAATGAAATCAAACTATCAATTTTTCTATTATTTGTAATTGGTGAACATTCAGGTTTTGTTTTACAGAAATAAGATGTCAGCAAGTAAATTGCTGTGTTTTGCAAGCATTATGATGTTTTCAACACTTATGACTGTGCTGTACAAGTACGCCACTAGCTATTGAGAGCTAGCATAGAAAAACTATTCCAATGTAGTGCAATTTCCAACTGTCTCAGGACACTGGCTGTGATGTTTGTGAACAATCTCACTTACTTCAAAATATCTTTTTTTTATTTGTTTTTGCAATCTTTTGTCCCTTTTTTGTGTGCAATTTATTCGACTCATCACAAAATCTCTGCATTTATTTGTGGTAAAATTAACAAGCAATTTTCAGAGAAGCAGGCATGCATCTTGTACCAGCTGTATGTCCCCTTTGAAGGATGATGAGCCCCACTCAACCATTGACCACTGTTTCCCAGAAGACAAACCTCTGTGCTTGGCATGTATCATTCTGCATATCTGTAGAAAAATTGCAGGTTAAATCGCCCATGGATTCAAACCAGGAACCTCCAGCAGCTCAGTCTTACATTAGTCTTATGTTCAACCGACTGAGTTCCCTGCCTCCATACACAGAGAGTTTTCATCTGTTTCATGTATGTTTCATGTATGTATGTCGTACTAGCAAGGTGTCAAAATTGAGATCCAAACTTATAAAATGGTACATAACAACTCCTTAGCTATGGTAGTCTACTATATCCTGTGTAGCTTACCCTAGTTCCCAAAAGTTCAAGAAATAGTGTACATGTACCGTAATTGTGCAACTAGAGTACTTATCATTGCTACTATTACAGCAGGGCCCAAAGTTTGCGTTTTACGCCAAAATGGCAATTTTTGTATGCATTACTGATACATGTCTACGACCAAAATGTATCGTCTGACGTAAAAAGTAAAGTAAACAATTGTTGCCAGAATGTACATCCACAGATTTTGTACAAAATTTGCTGAAATTTCAAAATAAACATACTTGGAAAATTATCCGCAAAGAGATCAATTCTTAAAGTAGCAAAATATGAACAAAGTTATTAATGTTTTATTGTTCGTATTTGTTGATTCGTACGCCGATCGCAACCAATGCTGAGATCATGTACATAGCATGTATTGTGTTACAATGCTTTGTACGGGACCATATATGAATGCGATGGAAATTTCCTGTGCACATAAAATGGCTCGTGTGTGTGTGACTTTTGGCACTCTACAGGAATGCCATTAATGTGTCTATCATTCCCAGATTGAACTTCATGTTGCTTTTTGCAGTTTGAAAAAAAAAAATTGTTTAAAACTGGTTAAAAAAAAAATGTGGATTTTAATTATTGACAAGAAGATCGATTTCTCAAAATATTAACAGGTACTATTAACGTTAAGGACAATATTTGCACTTATTTCCTTTAGTGTTTGTTGAGTCTAACGTTAGTGTAAGTGTTAATTATGTACGGTAATGCTAGGCCTAACTTTAGGTTTTGTAGCACTAAGCACCGTGACAATATTTGCATTTTACGTTTATGATTTTTTAATTCATGAACAAAAATTGTGGTCGGGCGTAAAAATGTAAAATCCTAGTGCCAAATTTACTACCACTTTTTTTAAAAACGTGAACCCTGGCAGGGTCATTTATCCATAATGAAATTTATGACACATACTGTAGACTGTCCACAAATGACTCGAACCAACAGTTTTAAGCTTTAAAAAATTGTTTTTTTTTATATTTTTACTCAGAATGATGCAATTTTTCCTGTTTATACAAAGCAGGAAATGTGGACTCCAACTAATCATGTTTGTGACACGAAAGAAAAGATTGTAGTTGTTGTTGATATCAAAGGTATGTGAAATGACTGTTATAATCAATTATAAATATCTACAGTATAGTTGTTATCAATAAAGTTGATTAATAACATTCTATACTGTAGAAATAAGATGCTATAGAAATCTTTAATACACAGGGACCTACCGAACTTGGAAATCAAAATTTCCATGTCTTTATAAAACTATGTAATGGTGTCAACTTGGTCAAAAATTAACATTTTGTAGAGGGCTATTTTCAAATGGTTTTTAATGTATTAGCAAATGAATATTTGAAAGAAAAAAAGTTTTCATGTACACCTATGTTTGTTGCCTGCATTGCAATTGGTTGAGAGAGGACACACCTCTAATTTCATTACCCCATGATGTACATGTTGTCAAGTTGAAGAAATGTATACAAATCAAGGTTGCTAGTGTAGTGTTAACCAATAAGAATGTTGACACTGATAAATTGATTGTTTTTATGTTTTATTAGTGAGATCTAATGGCTTTAGAATTACAATGTGCAGTTGGCTGGAGCCATTTCATAAAAGAGCATTGTAAGCCCACCTAGAGTTGGGCCGGGTTTCCTAGCACACGTAGGTTCAGGACAGACTTAATCCTACAGTTACGCAAAATCATGAGTAATCAAATCACTACTAGCCTTAAGCAAACATAATGACACAATTAAATTCAATTTTTTTTTTTTTTATCTGGGAGGGAACCTGCCTATGGGAACTCGAATTTGAACATAAACAACACAAAATATAACGCGTATGGGAAGCAATTGCTTTATTCTCTTGCTTTATTCTATGCATACATCGGCTCATTCGCTAAACTTACTATCGTCTATTATCCCTCAAATACAAATGTTCGCCAAATAATACTAAATACCGCATATTCCCCAAAAAACGCCCCCACTCTGCTGCCTCCCCCCATGTTTTTGTGCGGTGACAATCAAAAATTCACACATAAATTGATTGGTTATATCGCAATATTAAATACAGTGTGATTTAACACTCGGCTTTGGCCAAAACTTGTTTAAAAACTGTAAAACTGCTCGAAAAATACACATGTCAGAAGAGTTGAACTTGCTATGCACACTGTAAGTACAATTGAAATTTCACCTCAAATAAACGCCCTCTAAAATTGCAGGACTTTCCCCAGACCCCTAGTAGCTCATAATACAAAGATTTGCATGAGAGCAGCTGAAACATGCAAATATTGTAAGCCATCAAAACTTCACTATACCTGGATCATATTGCCAAGTAATATAATTTTAAACTCAAACGTGGTCAAACCAAGAATTTGCAATGTAGATTTATAAGAAATATTTTGTATTTTGGGGAGAAGTCTTTGTAACCTGCTCAAACATCAAGTTATCCTTCTCATACTATTATTATAACAAGGACTCAAAGCCTGAATAGCCTACAGGTACTCAAGGCTTGACCACTTGCTTATACATGACCTAGTATTTGCAAACAGTATTTGACATTACAAATGGAATATGGATACTAGACAAGCCATGAAGGTATAATTCTATCTGATCTTTAAATTATGCATCTATATCATATTCTCAATCGATGCATTAAAAGTTATTATCAGAATCTGCATCACTTCAGAGGTCTTTTCTTTTAACAAATGAAAATGTGATGCTAATTCTGGTGCATATGTTTGTGGTCGATCTGCATCACTTCAGAGTTCTTTTCTTTTAACAAATGAATATGCAATGCTAATTCTGGTGCATATGTTTGTGGTCGATCTGCATCACTTCAGAGCTCTTTTCTTTTAACAAATGAATATGCAATGCTAATTCTGGTGCATATGTTTGTGGTCGATCTGCATCACTTCAGAGTTCTTTTCTTTTAACAAATGAATATGCAATGCTAATTCTGGTGCATGTGTTTGTGGTTGATCTGCATCACTTCAGAGCTCTTTTCTTTTAACAAATGAATATGCAATGCTAATTCTGGTGCATATGTTTGTGGTCGATCTGCATCACTTCAGAGTTCTTTTCTTTTAACAAATGAATATGCAATGCTAATTCTAGTGTATATGTTTGTGGTTGATCTGCATCACTTCAGAGTTCTTTTCTTTTAACAAATGAATATGCAATGCTAATTCTAGTGTATATGTTTGTGGTTGATCTGCATCACTTCAGAGTTCTTTTCTTTTAACAAATGATTATGCAATGCTAATTCTAGTGTATATGTTTGTGGTTGATCTGCATCACTTCAGAGTTCTTTTCTTTTAACAAATGATTATGCAATGCTAATTCTAGTGTATATGTTTGTGGTTGATCTGCATCACTTCAGAGTTCTTTTCTTTTAACAAATGATTATGCAATGCTAATTCTAGTGTATATGTTTGTGGTTGATCTGCATCACTTCAGAGTTCTTTTCTTCTTACAAATGATTATGCAATGCTAATTCTAGTGTATATGTTTGTGGTTGATCTGCATCACTTCAGAGTTCTTTTCTTTTAACAAATGAATATGCAATGCTAATTCTAGTGTATATGTACTTTCTTGTGTTCCCTCATGGTTTCATTTTATTTTTTGATGGGCAGGGTTGCAATAACTGGCTGGTAGTTTACTACAGACTAAAAAAAAATCAACCAAGGTGAACAAAACAGGACTTTTCGTAGCGGTCTGTTGGCATGAGATGCCGCTTAAATTTTTCAGCCTTCCACATGGAAAAAGGTAATGAGGAAACTTCAAATATTGTAATTATGCTCTTGTCAGAGTCTTTTCGTTCACACTGAGTTGGTCCTTTTAAAGGAGCCATTAAGCCTGATATCATTATTTCATATGTATATATATCCTATCTAACTTCCCAAAACAGCAGTTCCTGGGAAACCTTATCTCATCCTTGGATCTCCAAAATGCCCTCTCTAAGGTCTGGAACATGATCCGAAACTTCAAGAGAAAAGCTCCTCTAACAACATCACTCATCTCATCCATAACAACACCAAAGTCACTGACCTCAAAGACATCACCGACTGCCTAGCCTCCACCTTTGCCAATATCTCCTCCCATGAAAATCTTTCTTCTTCCGCAACCAGAAACACCCATGAAAATCTTTCTTCTTCCGCAACCAGAAAATTGAGGCTAGAAAGAACCTTCTTAACTTCTAATCAAACAATCAGGAAAACTACAACCTTCTGTTCACCTACTCTAAGCTCTCCTCTGCCCTCAAAAATCTGGGTCCTCCTTGGAAGGCCCAGATGGCATACACTACAATTTACTCAAAAAACCTCCCCAGGAATCCCCTTGACATCCTACTCAAAATTTATAATTACTGTACCTGTGGTCCTCCAACTCTTTCCTCTATACCTTGAGAGAGGCCATCATTACCCCCATCCCCAAGCCTAACAAAGACAGGTCCAACCCCAAGTACTGCTGGCCCATCGCTCTACCTCCTGCATCTGCAAGATCATGAAATGTATGGTCAACAACATGCTCTGTTAGTACTTTGAGAAAAACGCCATCCTCTCCCCCTCTGAAAATGGTTTCAGGAAAAAGTGGAACTGCCTGGACCACATCCTCAAACATGACACCTACATCCGTGAAGGCTTTGTCAGAAATCATCACACCATCTCTTATCTTCTTTGACCTCAAAAAGGCCTTCGACACCACTTAGCGGTATGGTACCACTCCTCTGGCCTCCAAAGCCTCCTCCCCACCTTCATCCAGAACTTTATCCATTCCCGCCACTTTAGAGTACACATCGCAAACACTTACTCCCAAAGGTACATTCAACAACTGGGTGTCTCCCAGGGCAGCATCCTCTACCCCAATCTCTTTGTTCTCAAAATTAACAGCATCACTAAAACTCTCACGACCAACATCAAATGCTCCCTCTTTGTCCGACAGTTTCACTATCTACTCATCCTCCCCATGCTTCCAAACTCTCCAAAGTAATCTTCAACAATGCCTGGACAACTTAGCTCACTGGAGCGACTGCACAGTTTCAACTTCTTAAAAGACAAAACTGTTCTCATCCATTTCAACAACAGCAACTCCACAATCTCCAGTAAAGACAGTTCTCGCTTCCTCGGAATCACTCTCGATTCCAAACTCTCCCATCTACCCCATATCAACATCCCCCAAACCAATTGTCACAAATCCTCAAGGTCCTCTCCAGCACTGACTGGGGAGCCAATTCTTCTCACTCTGCTCACCTTATGCCGTTCCTAACCCTAACCATCCCATTTCAGCATTCAAAAAGCAAAGATGTATATAATACAATGGCTGTAGTAATAAGACAAGAGGTGGACAATTTTGTTTTGGAAATTTTCAAAATTGGGATAATCTTTGTTTTTTATATTATTTTTAGTTTAAAAAAACAAAATTTCCCCAGAAATTTGAATAATTCTTCTTGGGAAGGAAGCCTAGGACTTGATTTGACCCCCTCACTTTTTCAATGCTAGGTACATCACTGCCCCCAAGTGGTATTAAACACCCTAATTTGGAGGTCTGGCTCATGGAGTATAAGAGGCTGGCTTTTAAAGTTAAATCCATTGTGAAATGTCCAGTGTGTCAGCAAAATCAACATGCAAACATCCCCATTCAAAGTGTTCTTACATTATCCCTGATAAACTACCCTTGTTCATAAGAACAAGTTTGCAATGTTCATTTTATCATAGTGTTATACAAAAGTGATACAGATTGTAGAAAACTAAATATCAGAAGTGTTATCTTGATCTGAAGGGTCAGTCCCAGACTCCTAGAGACCAAGATTCCTCTAGTCATGTTAACAGCTTTGGTAAGTTGAATTGTATTCTTGTTTCCAAAGCATGAAATATGCTTTTCGGAAAGTTGATTGTTTGAATATTTGGACTGTACTCTGATAATGCATTTTGAACATTTTAAATATGGGTGTGTATATAGATGACATATAACTTACATGTAGCTTGAGCCACCTGAGGGTGCTGCGGCAGCATCTCTCAACAGGCTGAGCTAGTAGATAGGAGGAAACAACCAGCGGAAGAATGCTACTGCGTTTTCTTGAAATTTGTTATGCTTTATTCTTGCAAAAAAATGTTTCCCTCAATCTGGTGTCAGATGGACATATTCCTAATTTTGTATTTTAATAAGATAAGATTAACAGGTTATAGTCATAAGAGGGAGATGTGCGTCATTCGGCTTTAAAGGTTGTGATTGAGTTCCTTTTAAAGAAGGAGGCTCATCTCAATAAAATTGTGATGAGAACATTTATGGAACGCACAAGACCCCTGTCTGTACAGTTGGACAGTGCATGTTCTGTGTGTGAAGTTTCGTGCATGGTACATAATGTTACAATAATGTTTTTGTTTTTTCAACGTGTTTGTCAAAAAGAAAAAAAAGTGAAATATAAGTATAAGATAATAAATACCACAATAGGAGACACTAGACAAAAATTACAATGAGAGAAAAAAGATCAAGCAAAATTGGAAATAGATTATTCTGCTGGGATTTGATTCAAAACTGTAAAATAGATGCGAAGGATGTTGCCTTTACCGACTCGGATATATCATGTGATATCCCTTCATGAGGTTTTATGTAATATAAACCATGTAATAAGGGCCAATGAATCGTGCGGCAATTGGTTGAAATTTCAACCAATCAAACAATTGGATTTGAATTATATGAAAATGTTGCCGTATGATGATTTTGCCTCTTTAAGTTTCGGATACATGATGTGCTTGTGATAAACGGTTCACAGTTGAATTACTAAATAATAATAATAATTATATACATATGTAACCAAATTTCAATATACTGACACTTAAAAGTTTGAGATCAATCAATTGATTTATATCTATTTATAGCAACAGCTCTCCAAATTGCTTGTGACAAACTTAATGTAAAGTTGATCACAGTTAGAGGATGTTCAATCATACAGTATGCCATTTCTTAAAACTTTTTCTGTGACATTTCTATGTTATTCCTATCCAATAACAGGATTGCCAACTCAGTGTACCTGATTAAAAACATTCTGGAAAAAAGAGGTTAAAACACAGATGTGGCTTTCCAATAAACAAATAATATCATACAGGATTTAGATCCTGTATGATATTACCTGCTTGTTGGAAAGCTACCTACATATAAATTTGTAGAAGACATATTATCATGACACTGGCATTGGTTGCTAATGCATGTTACAAAGTTTATCAAGCAAACTGGCAAATTATCAAATGTATGTTGCAAACTTTCCCACAATTTTATACCACTTTTTATATTTTGACACTGTTGTTTCTGAGAAAAGATACAAATTGAAACATGATTTTGATGGTAAAAAAGGAAAACTAAATTTGTCGGTGGATAGAAAGGTATGTCAAATAATTTGTTTTGAAAGTACTGAGCCTAAAGCCTGGAGAAGGGCAGTTGAAAAAGTGGGCAAGGAGCTTGAGTGGAATAGTTAAAGGAAAGCAACAGAGTTTGCGAGAGACGGCAAGAAATGGAAGATGCTACTTCACAAAGCCTTAATCTCCACAGTCAGGAGAGAAAAGAAGAAGCCTAAAATGAATTTCATAGTGTGTTTCACCATGTATGAATCCCGCTTGTTAATATTGTTTCTCTCTCTCTCTCTTTTTCCAACTTTATTGTATGTAGAAATCAAATCAAATTGAACTATTAAAGGAGATTCATCTTGCAGTGCCAGCTTTCCACATTTATGGACACAAGTTCTCTTGTCAGGTAAGATATAAAGTAAATGGATGCCTTGTTTTAGTACATAGGAATGGAGCCAAACTACAAAATTATCAAAAAACATAACTATGTCCCCCAGAAAAGTACAAAGTATCTGGCAAGAAATGCACACTGACTTTCATTATCAGATTTTCTGGTGGAAGCCAATTAGGGCAGCAGCCATTTTAACAGCTATGACTTGTCCTTTTCCTTCAAAAAATTATCCAACAACTCAACCACACAATCAATTAGGACTTCATCCATTGCTAATATTATACTCTATATCAACTTTCACAACAACTCGGGACCAACATGAGAATGAATACAATGGAGCCTTTGATAAGAAAAATTTGATCCTAATTACTTGTGGTTTTCATAATAAAAACAATTAAAGAGAAAATTCTGACCCGATCTGCTTATTTATTGGATCGGGTCTGACAGTATGGAACTTTAGGGAACACAGCATCTAATGGGGCCATGTGAGCAGCCTTAGCTTGATAAATGCTCATATACGACATTGATAATCCTCCAAAAAAAAAAAAAGTTATTATGGATCAAATACTTTAAAATGGGCCTTTTACATTATACTTTTAAGTGTTTGATTTATGGTGAAGGCAGTTTGGGATGCCATTTTGGATTCCTCTCAATCTTCAAGGGTTACAGAGAAATCAACTTTACACCACATTTTTTAATATCCAGTCAGTGGGATTTTTTCCTATGCATTCAAACACAGCGGCAGTCATTTTGACCACCATCTTGGATAGTGTAAGCAGCACTTGTATCATGAAATCATCCTCATTGACATTCTAGCCCCCAAAACATAAAATCAGGGCCTATCTGGGATAGAATATTTTAAAATTAACCTGCAAAATCAAATTTTTAGTAATTCATTAGCTGTGGC
>JAIGNY010001041.1:715000-851611 GCA_020152595.1 Chiridota heheva | reverse complement strand
ATTTGATCTTGTTAATTACCACAAGCCGGGTGATAGTAAATCCCCCTCCCCCACCATCTTTTTAAATTTGGGCCCTCCGGTCCTTATTTCCTAATGAATGTCTAGTGAATTTGGTCCTCTCCGGACTGATTTAACTAGGTAATTTACTGGTGTATTTGTACGGTTCCTTCAATTAAATTTGTGTATTGAAGTGATAAGCTAAAACCGAAGTTAGTAATATTTATGTACGGAATACAGCGTCGTTGTACTCGTAGAATTTGCCCACGAACAGAAAATATAAGCTCTTCGGTGAAAAAGAAATATAATCTTTTCTTCGATATCGGGATACACTAAAGTTGCACGCTTTACGCAAAACGGCAGTGAGATTTATCGTGAAGGGTGAAGAAGGTTTTTTTTCTTGCAAATGGGGAACAAGTTGTTCTCTCCAAATTTCCTAGGAAAGAAGGACCGGGAGCCCAAATTTCCTAGTGGACTGTTTTTACTATGACGGGGGACAAATTTACTGGATGGCTACGGTTTCATTGTCTTGGGGCCCAAATTTCCTAAGAGATAAGGGCCGGGGCCCAAATTTACTGGGGGAAAAAATGTACTTTTACACCGGCTCCACAAAGTAGCGGGGTATTATGTAATTAACCACATATTCTTTCATCAAGTTAAACATACATTTGTTGAAACTTAGTGAAAGCCCTACAATATTTTTTTTTAGAAATGCCTTCAAAGTTAAGGTTAAAATTTGTTTTATAATTATATTTCAGTAGCCTATAGGAATCTTTTAAAAAGTGTTAACGTTACAAGAATTATTATTAAGATCAAGATAGAATTAAATGATAGTAAAAAAAAATAGAATTAGAATAATGAAATTGTAACTATCCTTTTACTGAAGAATCATAACCGGTGCAAGATCAAGCCTTCATAGAGTTGTTGTAATAAAAGAAATAGTTCACTACCAGTTGGGGCCTGCACTAACATATGCTGAAATAAAAAACAATATCATAAGTGTACTCATGGAGCTTAAAAAGGAATTAAAAAGCTTAAGTCATGGAGTTAATAGCTCCATGATGGTTGTAAGCAGGGATATGTTATATAGCAAAGCTCCCAGACAAAGAACTGTTTTCCCCATTACATAATATGACATATTCACACACAGCTCACTCAACAGGTGATTAGATGCACTTGTAAGACTTGTATCACGGAGCAGATAACAGCTCCCTGGTTGTATACCCTGAAACCATTCTCCCTGTGTAAATGACATGACAACAATATATTTTGTTTGTTTTAACTTCGGAAAGAAGTTGTGTATAATCTGAAAAGAATGTTGATAAGAAAATCGATTGCACGGTTACAGGCCACGCTTGATGACAACCATAAGGGTCATTATCCCTGCTGTAGGGCTGCATACCCATACATTTTGTCAGTGTTTGCTTCTTTCTTTCCTTACCCACTGGCCATGAAACTCTTCAATTATTGGAAAATTATTTTAAAATCAATACCACCATAGAACGTTCAAAAATTGAACATTTGACACTTTTTGAAGACCCCAAAAGGCTTTCAAAAGTACATTCCAGCCCTTTTTACTAGCAAAATAAAATTAAAAAGTCAAAGTTAAATCCAGATGCCATAGTTGACGTATTAAGCGCTTCTGCTCTAATAAGTGCCCGTCCAACATGTCCAGCAATTTTGTATGCCGACGCCCTCAACAGTGCTTCATTCTATCCCCTTTTATACATATTTTTAAATCAACTACATTTAAAATGAAGTTAGCGCTTTACTTGTTGGCCGTATTATTGAACATTTCTAAACTAGGTCCTGGGGGCCAAGAGAAATATATGGGGTATGTTTCCCCTTTTGGGGGGAAATTAGCCTCTTGCCTTCTGCACATTCATTTTATTCCACACACACACACACACACACACACCTCACACACACACACACACACACACACAGGCACATACATTATGAATTGGAATATTTATCCTGCTTACTAACATTTACCAACCTTTATCAGGTCTAAAAATAGATTAAATGGGCAATCTACCTACTGTGGTGTAGCGGTTATCATACCTGTCTACAGACCACGAAGCTCCGGCTTCAATCCTGGGGTGGGTAGACACGCCAGTGCACCACAACTGGTTATCAAAGGCCGTGGACATTGACTTGGTTGTCGATGTTATGTCTGTCCGTACGTCGTACCTGTGTTCTCGTCCGGGTCGTATTAAGCGTTTCGTGATAGCATTTGTATTATCATAACCGAATACGCAGGCGACGACCCCGTCATTGTAATTGTGTGTTCAACTCTCTCTCTCTCTCTCTCTCTCTCTCTCTCAAGTAGGCCTCTCTACTAACTGTGGTGTAGCGGTTATAATACATGTCTACAGACCACGAAGTCTTGGCTTCAAGCCTGGGTTAGGTAGACACGCCAGTGCACCACAACTGGTTATCAAAGGCCGTGGACATTGACTTGGTTGTCGATGTTATGTCTGCCCGTACGTCGTACCTGTGTTCTCGTCCGGGTCGTACTAAGCGTTTCGTGATAGCATTTGTACTATCATAACCGAATACGCAGGCGACGATCCCGTCATTGTAATTGTGTGTTCAACTCTCTCTCTCTCTTTTAAATGGGCAAAGTATTTTTCTGGTAACAGATGGGCATCTAGACTAAACCCAACACCACCATTGTTAACCACCTCATGCTGGCGTCAGCAAGTGGTGATTCAAATATCCACCATAACACGAGCGACCCCCCCCCCCCATCCCATAACCCATCCTCCTAAAAATCAATTTTTGGAATGAATAACTGTAGCAGCTTGATCATGACATGAAGTCTCTGGGCTTCTGATCGTCAGTGTTATTGACAATTATCTAAAAATTCAGCCAATTTTTCAAAAAAATTAGCAGCAGATTTTCTTCAATTCAGTCAATTTTTTGAAAACTTTGCTCAATTTTCCGAATTTTTTTCCTTAGGCCTATTTGAAACCCAATAAAAAGGTCGACAATTTGGGTAAAGTTTTTTTTTTTTGGACAGAGAGCGCCCCTCCCAACCCCCTTCCCCCTTAAATTTTTTTGCTAAGTTCCTGGTAAATAATAAACTGTGCTGCATATGCCGTGAAAATTGATACAAGCAAAACCAATATCATCCTTGATTGACCACTGTTTGTTTTGCTTCAAACAATTTACTCGAAATAATCTTGTATAGTGGAGCAAATTGATCAAGCAAACAAGTTTGTCATTCTATTAGCTATCCTGCAGTACCATATTTCATGGAGCTCTCAGTTAATAGCTCCATGCATATTCCTAGTCCTTGTCAAGTTATCTATACATCCTTCTATCAAATGCGGTTGTGAGGAAGCAACTACTGCTAAATCAAGCATGTAATTTTTCCAAGACAAAGAAAATACATGAAAAGTAGTACCGGTGTTGACCTATTTTTGTTGAGATCATGGGTTGAGATCATTGTTATTGTGAGCAATTGGAACAATATTAAAAGGTAAACGGTGGCCTCTCAACTGTGTTGTAACTCAAAGTCTGACGTTCTTACATGAAAAAATGATATTGACATTTGTACGGATATTGACATTGCTATCATAGTTTCGCATGTGTGAACTTTATAGGCCTACCATCACTTACCCGTCTAAAGTTTGTTCCTTATTCGAGCTACCAGGAACCAATGTTTCATGATATGGCACTTAAAGCGAAGCCGTGAAGCACAGACCTCGGTGGTGTAGTAGTTAGTACTTTATACTCTCACCTGCACGTCCCGGGTTCGTATCCCGGTGGGTCTGCAAGCAGTGAGTTCACAACTGGCTATCAAAGGTCGTGGCCGTCTTGATATAATGCCCAGCACTGGATGTTTTTGGGCCGTTAAACCTTGCTATGCAATGCTATGTGGGGTTTGGAAAAAGCCCCTGGAAGCCCTTGGAATTTTCATCATAAATTTTGAGAGCAAACTAATAGCATGAATTTGATGAAAATTTAGCTTATATTTAGGCAAAAATTGCAAGCTTATGAAAATGAATTTCCATACCGTTTTATCAAAATAAAGAAGGTCTGAAAATTTCTACCCGGTGGCCAACGGAAGCTCTATAAGATTCACTTGCAGATTTGAGAGCCTCGGATGCGTTTGAAATGTACACAAACTTTTTAGAAGGCCAAATGGTTGAATAAATTCAGACAAAATTTCCAAACTTAAGAAAATGTCTTATGAAATTGGGCAAAATAAATATTCAAAATGGAGGAAGTAATACAGTTTTAATCATTTGAGAGTTGAATAAAAGCTTAGATTCGGCCAAAAATTAAAAATTTGTATTTCTAACATCTACTTATACAAAATAATTCAGGCTAAATTTGCAAACTTATGAAAATAAGCAAATATAGGCCTACATAACAGTATAGTATTCAAAATTCTTACCTGTTGGGGCCACTGGCTGGGGTTGAGGCTCCTCAAACTAAGGCTACAATATCATTCGACAGTCAAATAAAAGATTATAGATTCGAGCGAAATTGAACTTTGATTTCCATTTTCTAAGGCCTACTAGTATAGTAAGTTTAGACGAAATATGCAGTAACACAGGAAAATATGTTATGAAAACAAGCGAAACACTTGTATTAAAAAATCCTACATTGTGGGAAGCAGCTCTGGGTGAGCCACCCCCCCCCCCTCCCTTCCTTAAAAGTGCTACGAGTTTAACTAGGTCTAATTTGAGCTGTTGAGAGTCAAATGAAAGCTTAGATTCGACATTCCGTCGAAATTGACAAGGTTGATCATTTTTCTATGGCCAACTATATAGATTATTCAAGCCCGAATAAATGATCATTTGAGAGCAATATTATACGGTAACAGTTTTACAGTGTCCCGAATTTTTCATTAATGTATTCCTTTCTGCCGAAAATTGTAAAGAGCAAAAAATAAAGATAATCACCTAGTTATGTTTTTTTTACACCGTTTCGCCATTGCCAAGCATGGGTTTTCGCCAATGTTTGAACACACATTCCTTTTCTTGATTTGTACGGGAGCTTATGACTTGAACTATCGCGGAGGACCCAGGACCCAGAGGCTTTTTCCCCGCACTCTACCCCCTCTTCTTGGTCCTGGGAGCGGAATTGATACTTTTTCACGAGAAGGTGGGGAAGGGGGTGGTACTTTTCCATGTGTGTGGTCGCCCTTCCGCCCCGAAATCTTTGCCTGTGTCAGGTTTACACCCGAGACGTGTTTATCCTGTTGCATGTATGTCTTTAGATGTTATTGATGCGAAAACATAAGTGTGTATGGGCTTCACAGGTGTGTATGTCGGGGCTTGTGTGCTTATAAAGTTATAATGTGTTTCAAATTAAGATATACCCTGAATACAGAATGATACTGGCTGCCGTGCATATTTCAGTCAATATACAAATAACGAACACGGGATGCCCTCCGCCACCCCCCTCCCCCCTCCCAGGCCAGGCGGTGTAGCTTGACTTCGAGTGCTGAGAGTGTAAGACAAATTTGCTCATCCAAAATTTCCAATTGTCGGACTTACTTATCAATAGATAAACGATATACACCTTGTCTGAAATCACATCCTATAATATAGTATATTTTAAATTCTAATCATCTTAGATAAGCATTTGGGCCACCAACATTTCTTCTGAAAATTGAGAAAAATACCATTGGACTTATTCGGATCAAAAAGCTGTGAAGGGGGTCGAAAATATTGAACAGCAAAAAGAAATGCTGTCACCCATTTCAAAGCACTTTTTTTTTTCTTAAAGATATTCATTCCTAATCTATTTTGGGCTGAATTTTAGGTTTTGGCGGGGGCTCCTTACATTGTACTGGCTGAGGACATTTTTGTCCTACGATGAACAAAGCCTCCACTCGAAAATATCCTTCGTACATTCCCCCGGTTCAACTTCAAACAATTTAATCCTTTACAATAGGAAGTCGGAAAATATATAATTTGTTGTTAGCCAATATTGTTGCAATTTCCTCAGCTTCTGTCTTTTTTAGCTCAACATCCCTTTAAAGGATTTTAAGCTCAACCATTCGCAAGCCAAAAACCCAAATTTCGTTCAAATACGTTCGGATTTTTGCAGCGTTTATCTAATCCTAAGCGTCTATTTGACATTTTGCTGCGTTGTCATGTTTGCCTTACATATATCAACTCCATGCATATATCGATCCATGCGTAATTTTAAAGAATTTTGCATAAATGACTCTAAAAATCGGTTTTCGCTAGGTGCCATCCGCATGATGAATTTAGCATATTAAATAACATAGGACTCGGAAGGGCCAGCTAACATATCCGGAGGATAGAAAGCGCTGTTTTCATGTGCCAATTGGTTTATAATATTCCGTTTGGGATTTGTCCCACACTGTAGCCAAATGTAGGGTATCACCTGTACTTGATAGGTCATTTGGGCTATAACTTACGTTTCAAAACTAAAGCTTTAAAACTGTGAATTGCTTAATGTGCTATATGTCCAAATAATACAATTAAATAACACAGGCTATAAATTTTCAGTGCCTTTGATATCGCCAGAGTGTTAATAACCAGGGAAGTTAAGGTGACAGCTTGGTGCAGTAATTCTATCTGGTTCTTAACAACAGCACAATAAAATATTTTGTTTGCGTACAGGAAAGTCTAATAACTGAAAGATGTGTAAAATAGGTTATTAGCCTGATTGAACAATCAGGCTATTGCAATCTAAATGAGGAAACGAAGCTTCGTTCGTTAGGCTGCTCATTTTTTTTTATTCGTGTAGACGTCGTCTACCCGAAAATGTCCCGGTTCTATGCGTCTTGGTATTCGAGTGATCTCGTTTGTTTGGGTTGTTTTTGGCCTTGGCAAAAGTATATTAATAGATTCAACATATGATGTAAATGACATATTTTAGCGTGAGAACGTAAAATTTTATTTCGTTTATACTTTCTTTTGCAGACGGTCTGAAGGTACATCAATAAGATGTAGTCTGTAATTCGCAGTATTTTATATTTTTCTGTTGGGTCGTTATAAATACGTTCTTCCAAGGTTACAAGATGTTTCTTAAATTATTAGTAAATATGTGAATTTTAGTGTTCCTGAAATCGATCGGGGCAAAGTTTTGACGTAAACTGTCCTTATGCTCAGCATGATACGGTAACAGGAAGTAGCAAACGCATTGACGGTAACTTCCATTTTCTTTAAGATGAAAACGTGCAATTTTAAAGAATGTGAAAAGATCTTTCAAACATATTTATAAAGGGCTTAATTTGCAAAAAAATTAATCAATCTCTACAATATTGAGCATTTTATTAATATTATTTACGAAATTCAGAAATAATTTAAATTCCCCTTCAAACACACATTTTTGCTTCAAGTATATAACATTCTATCAATTTCTGTTGCATACCTGCATACCTATTTATATTTTTACCAGATACTTTCCCTTGAAAAATTTAAAAATTTTGGGACTTTAAAATCATTCATTTTTCTTTGACGAAGTTACATGCATGGAAACGATGCCATAATTATTAATGCAATTCCATCTTGAATAAGTAGTTTCATAATCATAATCTGATTATACTTCTAATAACATTACAGTATGGGCGTAAGAGCTCAACTTTATTTAGAGGGTAGCAGGTATATTGCCAGAAAATGTTGCTTCACTGGCATCTGAAAATTTTGAAATGCAAAAAAAAAAAATTCAATCATTCCACAAATAAATAAATATATTTCATCATTTAAAAAGCGGAACAAAATAGAAAATGTCATACTTATTTTTGGAATTCAAATTTTATTCAGTTTTCAGTTGTAAATAATGCAGCATTACCATAACGTGTATGCATGATAAAACATATTGTTTATTCAGTGTGAATCATAAGATCATGTTCGTTAATATGATAGTATATAATGTGAAATTCTCAACATGCAGTTTTAAAAACTCAGGGCGTTATCCATAGTATACATACAGGGTTGTATGTAAGAGGGTGGGATCATTATAGTACAAGAAATCAAAGATCGAGCTTCAGCCATCATTGATGGGAGATTCCATATGTGTCGTATACAAAACATTCAGACACAATTTCTTGAGAATTAAGAATCCTCTGCCCCAGGGTTCTGGCTATACCTAATTCTCATCACCATGAAGCATCATCCCTGTGCTGCAAATCTGAAGTATTCGGTGGGTGATATTTGACCCATGTTTGTGACTTGCTTGTCGAAGTTCATTTCTTACATTAACTTCGCTTTTAATTGATGATACTCGATTTTGTCAAGAATTTCAAATTAATTTTTCTATGAGAAAATTCATATAAATTTATAGGGACTGTGAAGCTGTGATGTTATCATGTACATGCACTCAGTGGAGATGTGCCATTGTGGTTTGACTCTGATTATTTTCACCCACATTCACCTTCTCCCACTTACACCCCCTCCCCAAAAAAAAAAAAAAAAACAAGGCTATATGAAATTTTCATTCTTTTAACCCAATTTTGGCCAGATTTGGTCAATTTCTTCTTAATTTTGTACCCAAAACATGAAAGTTTGCAAGATTTAAAGCGGGCTTAGAATGTGTTCATCTGTAGATCTTTAAATATGGGGCGGTTACGTTTATTTTCTACCCATCTCTTTAATTAATCTTACCTTTAGAGTAATTAAGGCATTCCGACATGACGCACATATAGGCCTTCACAATATGAAAGCATAAAAGGTGACACAATTTTAAATAAACAACATTTTAAAAGAAGCGCCCGTAAGTCATCTAATTATTTCAGCTTCAGGGGTCATGAGACTTACCGCAAACAGAACAACAAAGATGCTGCCTTCGAAGTCAAACAAGGAAATTAATGCAAATCTTCTGTGTTCTTTTTTACTATCAAAACAGAACAAATACTTTTGTTATCAAATTTTTTCCATATACTTCTCAATATATTGCTACTCAAAAATATGTTAGTTTGATTGTATTGAAGGCTTTTGCAATTAATAAGTGCTAACAGCTTAATAAGTCTGAACAATTAAAGTTAGTTTATGCATCATGTGTGGGCGGTGATTAAACAAAAATAGTATACTGAGGGTATGCAGATAAAGAAAAGGATCGTTGAATTGATGATTACGAAAAGCGGAAACTTAAAAGGTGTGTGTGTGTGTGTGAGTCAATTTTGACTTTCGTCGGGCAAAAACTTGGTATTGAAGAGAAATGGTAGGAAAAATGGGTCCAAGGGGAAGCTCTAAAAAAAATTCCTACCATTTCTCTTCAATACCATCTTTTTTTCCCGACGAAAGCCAAAATTGGAATTGCCCTTGGAGTTTTTCTAGGGGATGTCGCACCTCGCCCCCCCCCCCCCACCCCCTCCCCTTCTTTCCCAACACACACACACACCTCCTTTAAGTTACGCTTGCTTACCGAGAAAATTGCAACCGTAACTCAGAAATATGAAAAATACAAGACAGGTATTGATAATAAGAGGTTTAGGAAGGGGAGGGGCTAAAATACCTTCTTGCTCCTTGAATTAAGAAATTTTTGTGACGCAGAGCTGCATGAAGAGTAATCTTTTCATTTAATCACCGCCCACACATGATGTACAACTAACTTTAATTGTTCAGGCTTATTGACCTGTTAGCATCTAATAATTGCAAAGCCTTCAATACAATCAAACTAACATATTTTTGAGTAGCAAAAGGCGGGAATGACGCACATGTAGGCCTTCACAATATGAAAGCATTAAAGGTGACAAAATTCTAAATAAACAATATTTCAAAAGAGGCGCCCGCAAGTCGTCGCATAATTTCAGCTTCAGGGGGCATGAGACTAAACGCGAAGAGAAGAACAAAGACGCTGCCTTCAAAGTCAAACAAGAAAATTAATACGAATCTTCTTCATTTAGTGGTCTTTTTTACCATCAAAACAGAACAAATACTTTTGTTATCAAATTTGTTTCATATACTAAGCAGCCAAGGATTGCGTGCAAAGTTCACAAGTACATTTTACATTTTCCAAAACAAAATTGTATTTTCATCAATTCATTGACAGGCTATATACAACAATATAGAGCCCAAAGTATATTACCTTGTGCGTCCAAAGAACTGTTGTGCACAGGTGTAGTAATTCCTAAGTGCATCCATGGGAGGAAGGTCGGAAGGGCTTGAAAAAGCCGACTGAAATAAGATAACACTCATCAGGGTTAGTATATTGGCTTTTCATGAAAAAAGGCGACTTCTTGAAACTTGTTTGGCCGCAAAAAAAGTTCTTTTGCTAATTGGCTTTTTTTAATTGATAGTTTGGTTTTGGGGGCTTTTTTGAGGCTTTATTGGGCACAAAAATTTATTTTTCTTGGTTTATTTTCTTCTAATGAAGCTCAAGTTGTTGCAAGCTGCCCATATAGCTTTTAATAGAAATGCACTAACGAAGAACATATCTAGATGCGACACGATGCATTCATATGTATTATATTTTCAAATATATGTTATTTTAAAGATTGTACATGATAAGAGAATGAAGTTCGGGGTCCTTTTTGAATGTGACAGTGAGATACATTTGGAATATATTTCGTGGTCTTTACTGAAAAGTAGGCCTACTATTTAACATCCTGGGGTTCCCCGGAGTTTTAATTTTTCTTTAGGCCAAATTGAAAATTTTGCATGGCGATGAAACATTAATGCAAACTATAATCTCTAACAATTTATCACTTTTATGTGAACATTCGAGGGACGCTTATTTAAATTGAACATTATTTTGTAGAAATGTGAATATGGCATGCATTATGATTTTTCGTTACTGTCGCAAGTTTCACACCGTGACACCAAATGAGATACGGCACAATGCATGTAATGTAAATGAGATACAGCACAATGCATGTAATATAAATGAGATAAAGCACAATGCATGTAATATAAATGAGATACGACACAATGCATGTAATGTAAATGAGATACGGCACAATGCATGTAATGTAGATGAGATACAGCACAATGCATGTAATGTAAATGAGATACGACACAATACATGTAATGTAAATGAGATATAGCACAATGCATGTAATGTATATGAGACACAGAACAATGCATGTAATGTAAACAAGATACAGCACAATGATGTAATACGGCACAACGCATGTAATGTGAATGAGATACAACACAATGATGTAATACGGCACAATGCATGTAATGTAAATGAGATACAGAACAATGCATGTAATGTGAATGAGATACGAGGCAGTCATGTAATACGGCACAATACATGTAATGTAAATGAGATACAGCACAATGCATGTAATGTAAATGAGATACGGCACAATGCATGTAATGTAAATGAGATATAGCACAATGCATGTAATGTAAATGAGATACGGCACAATGCATGTAATGTAAATGAGATATAGCACAACGCATGTAATGTGAATGAGATACAACACAGTGATGTAATACGGCACAATGCATGTAATGTAAATGAGATACGACACAATGCATGTGAAGTAAATGAAACACAGAACAATGCATGTAATGTGAATGAGATACAGCACAATGATGTAATGTAAATGACATACAGCACAATGCATGTAATGTAAATGAGATATGGCACAATGCATGTAATGTAAATGAGATACAGCACAATGCATGTAATGTAAATGAGATACGGCACAATGCATGTAATGACCTCCGTGGTGTAGTGGTTAATACTTTGTCCTCTCCCCCGCACGTCCCGGGTTCGTATCTCGGTGGGTCTGCAACCAGTGAGTTCACAACTGGTTATCAAAAGCCGTGGCCGTCTTGAAATAATGTCCAATACTGGATGCTTTCGGGACGGTAAACCTTGCTATGCTATGCTATGCTAATGTAAATGTCTTTAAAGGAAAGGTATCATCCCATGAATTAATTCAGAAGTGAACGGTTGTCGGTTTCCAATTTTTTATATTTATTGCGAAAGATCTGCGATGTTATTAATCACATATCTGCCGGACCCAACCATAGAGGCCTACATTTGTTATAGAAAACATGACAGATTTCTCGCAATCAATAAGGAAAAATGAGAACCGGAAGTGACGTTCCAAGAACGGCGGCGTTTACTTCCAAATGTATTTATGAGACGATACCTTTCCAATCAAAAAGGAAATGACATATTAAATCTAAGCATCACTATCTTATTTAAACTGAATATTAAAATGATGAGGTCAAAATTAAACCCATTCAAATAATAAATTGCACTTGGCAATGCGCTGTTTAATAAACCATACGCTGGCACCAATATAATGTTGCATGGTATAAGAGAAGGCAGTTGGAATGCATACAAGTGGCGAAATATTTTACTTAAACTGTAAACCACGTCTTTTTGCTATCTTGTGCATACCCCTTTTGCTAAGTGGTTCTGTGCTCTTAGGGCTTTAATTTAAAGCTGCTTTTTAATTTTTACAATTCACCAATGTCCGAAAGTCATGTCATAAAAGTTGAAAATTTATCATAACTTTAATGAAAATGACAAACCTAATGAAAACCACATTTCCCCGCTCAGTCAATCATAATGCAAAACAAATTAATATACAAAAGAGTTTTCTCTCTAAAACGTTTTACTGCTGACGCTTTACAGCCTTACCCTTGCAGTCATGATTATGCTTTCGTGTCTGCTTTGGAGTTTTCGCACACTACGCAATAGTTCCTGTATGGTTGCATTCATTGCATTTAGTTTTAAGCAGTGTTGTCTCTCGCTTAGAGTAATACATGAATGACGTAGAACTACCTTTAGCCTACGTTTAATACACAGGTCAAAGTAGAATATCAATGATTTAATAGCTCAACATATATTTTGGGCTGCCAAAGTATAAGTATGTTGGTGAGTACTTAAAAGTCCGGGTGCTTCTTGGACAGTAATTGAGGGGCACTTCTCATTTTAAAAGAGGCACTTTTGTCAGTTTTGGAAAACATGGAGAAATCTTGCCTCCTCGCCCCATAGTTCCTGCTTACCCAGATAGCACACTATACATTGGGCCAATGTTGGCCCTAAAGATGGCATATATTGGCATTTGAGTGGCATGCTAACATTGGCCCAACGCTGGACCAACGTTTTGTAACCAATGCTTGGCCCATGCTAACATTAACCTTGACCCGACCGTTGGGCCTACCGCATAACTACGAGCACCCAACCAAAAACTTACATTTTAACAACAAAAACCCAACGTAAACTGCAATGGCCCAACCAAATTGTGCTATCTGGGTTATTCTGTGGTTTGAGCATAGACGGGATTTCAGGGGAGCAAAGGGGTACTTCCCCTCCCTCACTTTTTGTCCAACTGGATTTTTTTCTATGGTTATGTATTGTATTTTAGCGTGATTTTGTCATTTCCCAACACACACAGACTTTTGACTTTCCTCCACTTTCGGTAGGCAAATCCCACTAAATGTATTAGCCATCTTTTGAGAAATTAACTAATTATCGCAATCAATGAATCACAATTAATCAATGCTAGTATCACACAAATGCACTTCCAAGTGGCAATCATTAAAAACAGATCGGTTTTGAAGTTCTCCTTCATATAAGATGGACTTAATTGACACCTGAACTAATCCTTTAAGAAAGCTATCACATACTGGAACATCAGTGATGTAGGGCCTGATTAAAGATCAGTCTGTCAGTGTAAGAAGTAGTAGCCAAAAGAAATCTATGTTTATTCGATATAAGGTGTAAAACTTCGATTTGTATAGTTGTTGATATCTGAGAGGAAAATGTAGAGAAGCTCAAACTGTAGAATCATGATAGGCCTTAATTACTCTAAAGGTGAGATTAATTAAAGAGATGGGTAAAAAATAAACGTTACCGCCTCATCTATAAAAATCTACAAATTGACACATTCTAAGCCCGCTTTAAATCTTGCAAACTCTTATGTTACGGGTATAAAATTAAGAAGAAATCGACCAAATCTGACAAAAATTGGGTGAAAGGAATACAAATTTGAAAATTTTCATAGCCTTGTTTTTTTTTTTTTTTTTTTTTTGGGGGCGGGGGTGGTAAGTGGGAGAAGGTGAGTGTGGGTGAAAATATTCAGAGTCAAACCACAATGGCACAGCCCCACTGAGTGCATGTACGTGATGACATCACAACTTCACAGTTCTTATAGATTTATATGAATTTTCTCCTAGAAAAATTAATTTAAAATTCTTGACAAAATTGAGTATCATCAATTAAAAGCGAAGTTAATGTAAAAAATGAACTTCGACAAGCAAGTCACAAACAAACACCAAGTACTTCGGATTTGCAGCACAGTGATGATGCTTCATGGTGGTGAGAGTTAGGTATAGCCAGAGCCCTGGGGCCAGAGGTTCCTATAGTTGATTGGCCTTTCTGTCCAATTCCTAATTCTCAAGGAAATTGTATCTGAATGTCCCGTATACGACACATATGGAATCTCCCATCAATGATGTTGAAGCTCGATCTTTGATTTCTTGTACTATAATGATCCCACCCTCTTACATACAACCCTGTATGTATACTATAGATAACGTCCTGAGTTTTTAAAACTGCATGTTGGGAATTTCACATTATATACTATCATATTAATAAACATGATCTTATGATTCACACTAAATAAACAATATGTGCTATCGTGCATACACGTTATGGTAATGCTGCATCATTTACAACTAAAAACTGAATAAAATTTGAATTCCAAAAATAAGTATAACATTTTCTATTTTGTTCCGCTTTTTAAATGATGAAATATATTTATTTATTTGTGGAATGATTGAATTTTTTTTTTTTTTGCTTTTCAAAATTTTCAGATGCCAGTCTGCCAGTGAAGCAACATTTTCTGGCAATATACCTGTCACCCTCTAAATAAAGTTGAGCTCTTACGCCAATACTGTAATGTTATTAGAAATATAATTAGATAATGATTATGAAACTATTTATGTAAGATGAAATTGCATTAATAATTATGGCATCGTTTCCATGCATGTAACTTCGTCAAAGAAAAATGAATGATTTCAAAGTCCCAAAATTTATTGACTTTTTAAGGGAAAGTATCTGGTAAAAATATAAATAGGTATGCAGGTATGCAACAGACATTGATAGAATGTTATATACTTAAAGCAAAAACGTATGTTTGAAGGGGAATTTAAATTATTTCTGAATTTTGTAGATAATATTGATAAAATGCTCAATATTGTAGAGATTGTTTAATTTTTTTGCAAATTAAGCCCTTTATTAAATATGTTTGAAAGATCTTTTCAGATTCTTTAAAATTGCACGTTTTCATCTCAAAGAAAATGGAAGTTGCCGTCAATGCGTTTTCTACGTCCTGTTACCGTATCAAAACTTTGCCCCGATCGATTTCAAGAACACTAAAATTCACATATTTACTAATAATTTAACAAACATCTTGTAACATTGAAAGAACATATTTATAACGACACAACAAAAGAATATCAAATACTGCGAATTACAGACAATAAGATGTACCTTCAGACCGTCTGCAAAAGAAAGTATAAACGGAATAAAATGTTACGTTCTCACGCTAAAGTATCTTATTTACATTATATGTCAAATCTATTAATATATTTTTTGCCAAGGCCGAAAAAGACCCAAACAAACGAGATTACCCGAATTTTCGGTTAGACGACGTCTACACGAATAAAAAAAACGAGCATCCGAACGAACAAAGATTCGTTTCCTCATTTAGATTGCAATAGCCTGATTGTTCAATCAGGCTGATAACCTATTTTACGCATCATTCACTTATTAGACTTTCCTGTACGCAAACAAAATAACTTATTGTGCTGTTGTCAAGAACCAGTAAGAATTACTGCAGCGAGCTGTTATTGTTAAGTTCGCTAGTTATTAACACTCTGGTGATATTAAAGGCACTGAAATTTTATAGCCTGTCTGATGCAATTGTATCATTTGGACATATAGCACATCATGGAGCTATTAATTGAGATATTCTAGTTTTAGTTTTGAAACGTAAGTTATAGCCCAAATGACCTATCAACTACAAGTGATACCCTAAATTTGGCTATAATGTGGGACAAATCCCAAACGGTATATCATAACCCAATTGGCACATTAAAACAGCGTTTTCTATCCTCCGGATATGTTAGCTGGCCCTTCCGAGTCCTATGTTATTTAATATGCTAAATTCATCATGCGGATGGCACCTAGCGAAAACCGATTTTTAGAGTCATTTATGATGAGATTTGTAATGCAAAATTCTTTAAAATTACGCATGGATCGATATATGCATGGAGTTGATATATGTAAGGCAAACATGACAACGCAGCAAAATGTCGAATAAACGCTTAGGATTAGATAAACGCTGCAAAAATCCGAACGTATCTGAACGAAAATCTGGATTTTGGCTTGCGAATGGCTAAGCTTAAACTTCTTTAAAGGGATGTTGGGCTAAAACAGACAGAGGCTAAGGAAATTGCAGCAATATTGGCTAACAACAAATTATATATTTTCCGACTTCCCATTGTTAAGTATTAAAGTGTTTAAAGTTGGACTGGGGGAATGTACGAAGGATATTTTCGAGTGGAGGTTTTGTTCAGCGTAGGACAAAAATATCCTCAGCCAATACGGCATGTAAGGAGCCCCCGCCAAAACCTGAAATTCAGCCCAAAATACATAAGGAATGAATATCTTGAATCTTGAAGAAAAAAAGTGCTTTGAAATGGGTGACAGCATTTCTTTTTTCTCTTCAATATTTTCGACCCCCTTCACAGCTTTTTGACTCGAATATGTCTAATGGTATTTTCAATTTTCAGAAGAAATGTTGGTGGCCCAAATGCTTATCTAAGATGATTAGAATTTAAAATATACTATATTATGTGATGTGATTTTAGACAGTGTATATCGTTTATCTATTTATAAATAAGTCCGACAATTGGAAATTTTGGGTGGGCAAATTTGTCTTACACCCTCAGCACTCGAAGTCAAGCTACACCGCCTGGCCTAGGAGGGAGGGAGGGGGGAGGGGGGGGGATGGCGGAGGGCATCCCGTGTTCGTAATTTGTATAATGACCTGAAATATGCACGGCAACCAGTGTCATTCTGTATTCAGGGTATATGTTAATTTAAAACACATTATAACTTTATAAGCACACAAGCCCCGACACTACCCATACACACCTATGTTTTCGCATTAATAAAATCTAAAGACATACATGCAACAGGATAAACACGTGTCGGGTGTAAACCTGACACAGGCACAGATTTCGGGGCGGAAGGGCGATTACACATAATGGAAAAGTACCACCCCCCTTCCCCACCTTCTCGTGAAAAAGTATCAATTCCGCTCCCAGGACCGAGTAGAATGCGGGAAAAATACCTCTGGGTCTGGGGTCCTCCGCGGGAGCCCAAGTCATAAGCTCCCGTACAAATTAAGGAAAGAAATGTGTGTTCAAACCCCAAAAAACCCATGCTTGGCAATGGCGCAACGGTGTAAAAAACATAAATAGGTGATTATCTTTGTTTTTTGCTCTTTAAAATTTCCGGCAAAAAGGAATTAATGAATGATAATTTCGGGACCCTGTAAAATTGTTACCGTACAATATTGTTCTCAAAATGATCATTTTAGTCGGACTTGAATAACCTATATTTTTGGCCATAGAAAAATGATCAACCTTGTAAATTTTGACGGAATGTCGAACCTAAGCTTTTATTTGACTCTCAACAGCCTAAATTGAACCTAGTTAAACTCGTAGCACTTTCAGGAGAAGATGGTGGGGGAGAGGGGGTGGCTCACCTAGGGCTGGCTCCCACAATGTAGGATTTTTTTAATACAAGTTTGTTTCGCTTATTTTCATAACATATTTTCCTGTGTTACTGCATTTTTCGTCTAAATTTACTACACTAGTTGGCCTTAGAAAGTGGAAATCAAAGTTCAATTTCGCTCGAATCTATAATCTTTTATTTAACTGTCGAATAAAATTGTAGCCTTAGTTTGAGGAGCTTCGTCCCCAGCCAGTGGTTCCAACAGGTAAGAATTTTGAACACTATACTGTTATGTAGGCTTATATTTACTTATTTTCATCAGTTTGCAAATTTAGCCTGAATTATTTTTTATAATTAGATGTTAGAAATGGGAAATTTTTAATTTTCGGCCGAATCTAAGCTTCCAATTGACTCTCAAATGATTAAAACTGTATTACTTCCACCATTTTGAATATTTATTATGCTTAATTTCATAACGTATTTTAGGTTTGAAAATTTTGTCTGAATTTATTCAACCATTTGGGCCTACCAAAAGTTTTTGTACATTTCAAACGAATCCGAGGCTCTCAAATCTGAAAGTGAATCTTGTAGCGCTTCCGTTGGCCACCGGGTAGAAATTTTCAGGCCTTCTTTATTTTGATTAAACGATATGGAAATTCTTTTTCATAAACTTGCAATTTTTGCCTAAATATAAGCTAAATTTTGATCAAATTCCTGCTATTAGTTTGCTCTCAAAATCTATGATGAAAATTCCAAGGACCTCCAGGGGCTTTCCCCCGATCCCAGGGCTTTTTTCCCGATCCCAACATAGGCAGGTTTAACATCCCGAAAGCATCCAGTGCTAGACATTATATCAAGACGGCCACGGCCTTTGATAATCAGTTGTGAACTCACCGGGTTGCAGACCCACCGGGATACGAACACGGAACGTGCGAATGAGAGTACGAAGCACTAACCACTACACCACGGAGGTCTTTGCTTCGCGCTTCGCAAGCGCCATATCAAAAAGCATTAGTTCTTGGTAGCTCGAATAAGGAACAAATCGAAGTTAGTAATATCTATGTACGGAATACAGCGTCGTTGTACTCGTGAAATTTGCCCACGAACAGAAAATATAAGCTCTTCGGTGAAAAAAAAAATATAATATTTTCTTCGATCTGGGCAGTAACCATCGGGATACACTAAAGAAAAAAAAAGTTGGCTTTATGCAAAACGGCAGTGAGATTTACCGTGAAGGGTGAAGAAGGGGTTTTTCTTGCAAATGGGGACAAGTTGTCTCCAAATTTCCTAGGAAAGAAGGGCCGGGAGCCCAAATTTCCTAGTGGACTGTTTTTACTATGATGGTGGACCAAATTTACTGGATGGCTACGGTTTCCATTTTCTGGGGGCCCAAATTTTCTAGGAAATAAGAATCGGGGGGCCAAAACCTACTGGGGGAAAAATACTTTTACACTGGCTCTACAGAGTTGCGGGGTATTCTGTAATTAAAATATTCTTTCATCAACTTAAATATAGATTTGTTGAAACTTAGTGAAAGCCATACATTAAAAAAAATTCAAAAAGTTAACTTGCTTAAAATTTGTTTTATATTTTTTTTTCAGTGACCTATAGGAATCTTTTAAAAAGTATTAAATTTACAAGAATTATTATTAAGATCAACATAGAATTAGATAATAGTAAAATAAATTAGAATTAGAATAATGAAATTGTAACTACCCTGTTACTGACGAACCATAACCGGTGCAAGATTAAGCCTTCATAGAGTTGTTGTACAAACAAGTTAATAGAAGAAATAGTTCACTACCAGTTGGGACCTGCACTAACACATGCTAAAATATAAAAAAAACAATATCTTAAATGTACTGATGGAGATTAAAAAGAAATTAAAAAAATTATGTCATGCACTTAATAGCTCCATGGTTTTAAGCAGGATCTGTTATATAGCAAAATCCCAGACAAAGAACTGTTTTCTCCATTACATAATATTACATATTCACACACAGCTCACTCGATAGGTGATTAGATGCACCTGTAAGAGTTGTATACCATGAAACCTTTCTCCCTGTGTAATAACATGACAACAATATATTTGTTTTAACTTCAGAAAGAAGTTGTGTATAATCTGAAAGGAATGTTGATAAGAAATCGATTGCACGGTTACAGGCCACGCTTGATGGCAACCATCAGGGTCACTATCCCTGGTGTAGGGCTGCATATCCTTACATTTTGTTGGTGTTTGCTTCTTTCTTTCCTTACCCACTGGCCATTAAACTCTCCAATTATTTTGAAATCAATTTCACCATAGAACGTTCAAAATTCTAAATTTGACACTTTTTAAAGACTCCAAAAGGCTTTTAAAATTGATTCCAGCCCTTTTTACTAACAAAATAAAATTAAAAAGTCAAAAGTTAAATCCAGATTCCGTAGTTGACGTATTAAGCGCCTCTGCTCTAATAAGTGCCCGTCCAACATGTCCAGCAATTTTGTATATAGACCCCCTCTACCGTGCCTCATTCTATGCCCTTCTATACATATTTTAAATCAACTACATTTGAAATGAAGTTAGCGCTTGACTTGTTGGCCGTATTATAAACATTTCTAGACTAGGTCCTGGGGCCAAGAGAAATATAGGGGGTATGTTTCCCCTTCCCCCCCCCCCTTTTTGGAGAAAATTCGCCTCTTGCCTTCTGCACATGCATTTTGAATACGAAGTATTCCACACACACACACAGGCACATACATCAATGGGAATAATTATCCTGCTCACTTACATTTACCAACCTTTATCAGGTCTAAAAATAGATTAAATGGGCAATGTATATTTCTGGTAACAGATGGGCATCTTGACAATGGACTAATCCCAGAACCACCATTGTTAAGGTTGCTTCTCATGCTGGCGTCAGCAAGTGGTGATTCAAATATCCATAACACTTACGAGCGACCCCTACCCCTCTTTATCCTCCTGGAATTTAAGTTTTGGAATGAATAACTGTAGCAGCTTGATTATGACATGAAGCCTCTGGGCTTCTGATCTTGATGTTATTGACAATTATCTAAAAATTCAGCCAATTTTTCGAAAAAATTCAGCAGCAAATATTTTTCGATTCAGTCAATTTTTCGAAAATATTGCTTAATTTTCCTCAAAAAATTTCCCTTAAGCCTATATCAAACCCGTTAAAAGGTCAACAATTTGGGTAAAGTTTCTTTTTTTGCACAGAGAGCGGCCATCTCCCCCCCCCCCCTTCTCCCCTTTCCCCTTAATTTGTTTGGCTAAGTCCCTGGTATATGATAAAGTGTGCTCATATGCTTATGAATGAGGTTCTGTGGGGAAGCTATATAGACGGTTTCCTGAAAAATCATATTAGGTTCCAAATACGTGACAAGCTGTAGAACCGTTAAAGGTTCCAAGTAGAACCCTTTTTTCTAAAAGGTACAAGACAAGAACATTAAATATTTCAATGTAAGAAATTTTGATTTACAAAAAAACTTAAACTTTGCACAAGCAAAATGTTCATAGTTTCATATTTTGCTGACATCAAGGATTTAACTATCGATGGTCCGAAAAGTGTTGCTATTACCAAATGAACTATTCCCTTGCATCACGGTGCAGGAGCTTGACCGTCCCAGCATTCCTCCGCGGTAGACATCTGAGGGAACTTCGCTAAATGTACCACGTGGTCCGTAGTCGTAGAGCGGACGAAGTGTAGGTCTAGCCGGGAAAGGTGGGTTGTATGACGCAGGGTACCTTTGAAATTGATACTGACTTGTGGAGGAATTACAAGATGAGTTAAAGTCTCTAGTTGGCAGAACTGCAGTGTTTCTCTCTCGCAATTTCTGTCGTTCATGTTTTCGAAATCTGGCTCTGCGATTCTGGAACCAGACCTGAAAGGAAATAATAACAGATTTTAGTTTGCACAAATTTAGTGTGTTGGATTTTTAAGCAATCGCTCTTAGAGCTCAGAGCTACATGAACAGTGGCGTAACTAAGGGAGGGAGGAGGTGGGGCAGCCTTCCCCCTATCGGGCCCGGCCTGGGTCCTTATGAGAAGCCCGTAAGAAAAAATATACCATTATGCCTATATCACTCGCCCAGGCCCAGGGCCCTATAGCTACGCCACTGTACAGGACACTACAGCATAGTCTTTTTTTTTCAATTACAAACTAGTAACTGGATGGGGAACTTGCCGACTCATCCTTTGAATTTACTCAACTATGTTTTTCCCCTGGAAAAATTACTCAACTATGTTTTTCCCCTGGCAAATCGCCTTTCGATTTCAGTGTCACCACTAGAACTTCTGCCAGGGATAAAAACGATAACTTTATTGATTTGTGATCTTCTTTTAAAAGTTTTTGGATAATGATTTACAATTTTCCGAAATATAATTTTCGAAATCATGCTTATTATTTTCTGAAAGAAAAACATTTAGTATTTCGGGAGACAGGGTTTGGGGTGTGGGTGGTAGAAATACAAATGTTCTTCACATCGTATTGCAATCACGGTCCATCAGCAACAAGATGACATGTGCATGGTGTGCAAATAATTTGCTGTATCCATCAGTCAAAGAAGTTTATATTGAAGAAAGCATGTAAAAATTATGTTCCGTTAACCACTTAACATGTTAGTAATTATCATAAGGAGATATTGTAGTTTGAAGTTCTGTTCATAGGCGCATGGTTGTTCGCCCCCCTCCCCACATCGATCCACCCACAACTTTCAAAAGGGAATTCCTGCCCCCGTCCGCACAACTTCAAAAGGGCACCTTCTGCCCCTTACTGTTAGGCCAGGGCAACCCCCTCCCCTTGCCGCCGTGGTTCCGACATCACTGCAGAGGCCAAAATCCCTACGGGTCCCAGGACTCTAGCTGCCCCACTGCGTATATGGAAGCTTTAATATCGTTGGAATATGTGAAAACTGTTTTTCAAGTAAGCCTGAAATAGCTATATGATGCAAATTTATGAACAATGTTTGCTTTTAAGTGAAATAAAAATATTACAGACATACCAACAGCAAAATACTTTTGTATCAAATCAAGATGGATTTTACATCCTTGCAACAAGACATGATTTTAACTATTGCTAATGTTTTAGCTAATTTGAGCGAATGATTAATTATCACAAAAAAATTCAAAAATGGGCAAAAATTCCCGATAATGATTTTTTTTATAAAAATTTAAAAAATAGTAGGCCTTCCCGAAAATAAAATTTTCACGAAAATGTTCTGAAAATCGAAGAACATTGTCCGGAACTGAAGGAATTTACCTCACAATTTTGTCCTGCATGGACCATTTCAAAGCTTCCCCATTACTCAAATTTGGGGTGGCTCGCACACTCTACAAAAAGGCAGAAAAGTTTTTTTTTGTTTTTTTTAAACAAATTATAAAATCAGCCTTGAAAATTTAAACAAAAAAAGGCAGAGGAAAACGCCTTTTTAGTATGAACAAGTCCAATAGGCCCGATGTAGAGCTGTTTGGCCCCCACTTTTGTCTTTATGGAAATTTAGAATAGTATATGCGCGCGAATCGCTTGAAATTTCACTGATTTTAGTCTTTTCAGTACAATATTTGTATGTTACTTTCTTCAATAAAAGAAGCAGTTTTTTAATGTTTAAAAAAACAGGTTCCTTCTCTAAAAAGGGCACTTTTCTTTCTGGAAAAGGGCACTTTTTCCTCAGAGAAAGCGCAATTTTTCTCCCTGAAGAAGAGCACTTTTAAACTTTCTAGAAAGGAGAGGGGGGGGATGGGCACGTACCCCTTCCCCCAGTTCCGCCGCCCATGTACACAGGCGAGAACATTTCACGGGCGTTTTTCAGAAATTGGATTGCATTGTTTGGAGCGTTGCAATTTCAACGCGTATAACGCCATATGCGTACGTACGCGCCACGAGGATAAGGTATTTAGAATATTGCGTACGCTATTTTAGATTCGTAATACATTTTATTTCTGCACGCACATTTGCGTTTTTTCTTTCTTTCAAAATTTCACCACTTTGTTTCTTTCCAACTTTTACAACTGCAACTGGAAACAAACTGAAGCAAGTGTGTTCAATTTTTCAGTGAGAAGGATTTTGATTTTGATATCGAAAGTAAAGGCTCCCAGAAAAAGTTGGGATTTTTTTTTTCTTTGAGACGTTAAATCCCATTGACTTTTGTTTAGTGTGTGGCACAAATTTTTCAATGAACATGGGCACATACCTTAAATTTGTAATAGGCCTACGCGAGTACGGTATGTGACGTGGGCGCGTGCTAGCAAGTAGCATCTGACGAACTCGGCCAACAGCACACGTATGAATTTTGATGCACGTAAGTACTAATGATCTATCACCTCTACTGCCAGGTTATTTTTTTCTAGATTTCTGATTGGCTGACAAGGCTCATTTGCATATGCAAGCAGCAGCAATATATTACTCAACAAACGGGCTAATTGCATATGCAAATTACAATTTTACAGCACTACTGAATATTCAACACTTAATTTGCATAATTTTGCATCCTATTAACCTATAATTATTTACCATGAAGGTATGGGGTAAAATGTTATCAACTTCTATCAGTGTAAGTTAATACATTGAGTGCATCTTTGTTTAACAGTCTTGAGTCAAGTCAATATAACTAAACTAGAAAAATAAGAATTCGACAAATATTTTTCCACGTCTCAATTTACACCAAGGTCAATAGTCTCCAGTCAGCCATTAGCAACACAATGTACATAGGCCTACAGAGATCGAGATTGCATATTGTACGACACATACACTAACAGTAACTCTTAGTAACAGAGTCTGTAACTGTAAAATCTACACTAAAGTCTAAAGATAAACATCGCTGTGCCAGTGTGAATGGGTGAGAAGGTTCTTACTCAGGTTTTAATTTGAATACAAACCTCTTCTTATCTGTAACTGCTATAACTTACGGTATCAGTTGCTTACTTGAAGTTCAACATGATTTTCTCTTCAATAATTCAGTATGATATTTGTCTTCAATTTCAGCAGATCTGCAGAATTTCTCACACTCACAGCTGACTGCATGCTGTAACTTAGTTAACTTAATGTAAGCTTAATGTAACGTTAAACCTTACTGACTGTTCAGTTAGGCCTAACCTTAACGTCAGGCCTAACTACTAATTTATACTAACTTAACGGGGGTATTTTGACTTGGGAAATCCCGAGGTGGGGCTATTTGGACTTGGGAATTTCCGGGAAGGGGAGGGGGAGGGGGTGTAAAGGCTCCCAAAAAATCTGGGATCTTTTTTTTTGAGACGTGTTAAGTCCCATTGACTTTTGTTTAGTGTGTGGCGCAACATGGGCCGGGCACATCGTAGATTAGTTAACGGTACAGGTACGGTATACGCGGGTATGGTATGTGAACGCGTACTACGAAGTAGCATCTGACGAAGTCGGCCCACAACGCACGTTTGAATGTTGATGCACGTAAGTATTGATGATCAAGTAGATCAGTTGCTTACAGTATGATTTTCTCTTCAATATTTCAGTATGATATTTTCCTTCAATTTCAGCAGAT
This sequence comes from Chiridota heheva, assembly GCA_020152595.1. NCBI lineage: Eukaryota > Metazoa > Echinodermata > Holothuroidea > Apodida > Chiridotidae > Chiridota > Chiridota heheva. Next base: position 826,447 of record JAIGNY010001041.1, on the reverse strand, counting down.
ATGCAGAATTTCTCACACTCGCAGCTGAGTGCATGCTGTAAATGTAATGTAACGTTAGGCTGTTCAGTTAGGCCTAACTTGTAATGTATACTAACTTTACGAGGGTATTTTGACTTGGGAAATCCCGAAAGGGAGGGGGAGAGTTTTGGACTTGGAAAATCCGGGGCCGAATATTTTGATATGGGAAATCTCGGGTGGGGAGGGGGGGGGAGGGGTGTTTGGACTTGGAAAATCCGGGGGTATTTGGACTTGGGAAATTCCGGCGGTTGTTTGGACTTAAGAAATCCGGGGGTTGTTTGGACTTGGGAAATCCGGGGTGATGGAGGGGGCTGATTGGACTTCTAATAGAAGTTATTAGTAGCCTTATTACATGTATCAGTAGAATCACACCATCTTCACCAAATCCTAGTGATGGAATCATTTACCATCGTTTGCCGTAATTTGTTTTCACTTTAACCTGTTTCTGTATGGCGGACATTGTGGGATTGCTGTTGTTTACTGATCAGTGTGCCTCACGAAGTGTACACGCCACCAGTTGTAAAAAAGTGTATTGTCGGACATAACTAACAGCTAACCAAATTTCACGACTGGTGTAATAGAAAGTAGTCGTCTTAACCCTCACATTCTTAACAATTGTTAATGTATTTTATAGAAAGTGTATTTAATTTTTACACTATCTACATTAATTTTCCTCAAAATTTCTTCAGTGGTATGTTATAAATACCCTTTCTAGATTCAGTTTTATTTCTTTTTTGACATATTCCATTCTTTTTAAGCCACAAAACCGCAGGACAAACTATGATAGAATACAAAGACTTTGAGGAATCTGAGGCTATGACATCACAACTAGTCTTGATTTCAGTCATTTCTGCATAAATGATACCAAATGTTAAACTTCGATATCTCCTTGACAGAATAAGATTTTTGAATGCTCACTATTTTGTTTCTTTTGAAGTCCTCTTTCATATAAGATGGACTTGCTTGAGCTCTGAAGTAATCCTTTAAGTTCTATATTGCAACTTAAATTTTGAACATTAAATGAAAATGTTATCTTACAAAAGATATATATGAAATTGGAAAAACATTCAATGTGCTGAACTTTATTGACATGTTGATTTGCATAGTTTAACTAGTGTTAACTATGCTTTACTCTATGAAAATTTCAACAGATGTTTCTCTCAGCATAATTCTTGAATGATCTGCCATGTTAGGCTGCATGGCCAAACACCAGGTAATATACCGCTATGATAAATGATCAACTGATTTTTTGCATTCTCTAGAATCCGACTAGATTTAAACAGTTAAGGGAATATTCCCATGGATCTTTTTTCATATATGATAAAGAAAATTTGTAGGAACAAAGTGGTGAACAAATCTATGTTAATATATTGTTCCATTTAAAACAGCATTTTTGGTTCATTATAGAAATAGGGTGGAATATATAATTTACAAGAAAACATTTAGTTCTTTTCTTGGTGTACATCACATTTACAATGAGAAAAAAAATTGAAATCATTTTTAAAGAAATGCAAAAGACGTTTTGTTGAAATGTTTCTATGACATCACAGATGTTGCCAATCAGTCACTTTTGTCCAAATTCAAAAATACTTTAAAAAATTCGCAACTTCTAAACGGAATAAGATATTAACATAGTTTTTTCATCACTTTGTTTCTAAAAAAAAAATCTCTATCATATAAGAAAAAATTAAAATCTATGGGAATATTCCTTTAAAAGATGATGGAAGAAAATTATTAGGGAAAATAGATAACTTGCTGCTAACTTGGTTTCTAAGTGCACCTACAATCGTGGCCAAAATTAGTTGGGACAAATCCCCACTCCCCTCGACTAATGTTGAAAGTCGCTTTTAACCATGTTTTTGCAAAGCGCACAACATTGAATGTGGGGGAGGTGGGGGTTAATACCGTTCACAGTTTTTGAGCGGTTTTATCCCAACACTTTTGGCCACGATTGTCCGAGCGCCTGCACAAATTATATGGGAGTAATAAGGATAGAATTAGGATTAAGGAGAATAATAGTTAAAGAGTTAAAAGTCAACAAGGAACTGAAATAGCATGCTATGGATTGAGTAAAATTGGGCTGGGGGCAACGCGGGACTGCAGAACATGATTGATGGGGAATATAGTCTGAACTTTGTGTCCGAATTTTTTAAAAGGAATTATACATAGTATATCGAAAAAATAACATTTTATACTCATGTATTATTCAAAAGTACTTGTTTGATCATTTATTGGACTGGGGAGGGGGAGGAGTGTGCGGCGTAATTAAAAATGAAGAATAGACGTGATGATGGGTCAATCAGCATTTTAATTTAAAAAATGTGCGAAAATGGGCAGTTTTGTGTAAGCAATTATGTCAATTTATGCACATGTGGTGGGGAGCGGTGTGTAAATGATAAGTGCCCAAGTGAAAGCATTCTGTATATCAACTTGAATATAAAATGCCAGATAGACAGCTCGGGCGCCGAATTTCCACCACTAATGTTGCCTTTTTGATTGAAAAAATAACAGCGGGTTTCAAAATAAATTTCCACTAATTTCGATTACATGTATTTTTGGATCATTTTTCAAGGATATGATCAAACTTAACAATATAGATCAAACTTTACAATATATATGGTGCAAACCGTTAGTTTCTTGAGAACTATCATGAAATTAAATATGGTTCTTTAGCGAGCTGTACATAGTTTATATTTATCAAATTTATTTCCACATGAGAGCTCAAAAGATTATTTTTGGTGAGCATGCGAAGCATAATGCAAACCTATGTTGTGGCGATTTTGTCCGTCTGTCCGGCCATCCAGCCCCACAGTTTTGCCTGAGATTTCCTCAAAAATGTTTTAAAAAAATTGAGAATTCCTCAGAAAATGTTGAAGTTTCTTCAGAAAAAGTTAGTTTTTTTAGATATCTTCATGGAAGGCTGGAATTTCCTTACTAAATGTTTAAGTTTTTCAGAGACTTTTAAGACAGGTTGAAGACTAGTTTCCTTAAAAAGTCTGCAAAACATTTGATATTTCCTTCAAAGATAACTGTAAGATGATATAATTTCCCAAAACTCTTCAGAGATCCTCAAGTGTCTCTCATAACACTGGAGGGTTTTAAAACCCTTAAACTTCTTCAAAATAATCGTGCACCAACGGCTGTATCAGGCATGATTATTAAACTACGCCTTTATCATTGTGGTCATTTGCATAAAGTTGCTACAGTATATGAACTTTGAAGACGTTTTTACTTAATATACTCAGTCAGGGAGTGTGACAGGATGTGACTGCATATGGATATAACGAAGGATGCCACATAGGACATGTATCGCCAGTGCACCACAGCTGGTTATCAAAGGCCGTGGACATTGACTTGGTTGCCGATGTTATGTCTGTCCGTACGTCGCACCTGTGTTCTCGTCCGGGTCGTATTAAGCGTTTCGTGATAGCATTTGTACTATCATAACCGAATACGCAGGCGACGACCCCGTCATTGTAATTGTGTGTTCAACTCTCTCTCTCTTTAGGACATGTATGGGGCCATGCGGGACAGGATAGAATATATACCATGTGGTATGCACCTATGTCAGGCATGTTTATTTGACTCTGCCCTTTTTTCTTATTCAACATAACATTTGGATATAAGTTATTATATGGCTGACAGACTTCCATACATAGTGTGCTCAATCAGGGACTGATAGCTTAGGACGAGACTTCTTATCGAGCCTATTATCGGGATGTCATATGGGACATGGGTGGAATGCACTGTGGAACATCGGGTGGGATGCAATGTGGAACAGGGTGGGATGCCATGTGGGATATAGTGTGGATGCCATGAAGGACATAGGGTGGGATGCCATGGGATGGGATGTCATGTGGGACATGGGAGTCATGTGGGACATGGGGTGGGGTGCCATATGGGACATGGGGTGGGATGCAGTATGGGACATGGGGTGGGATGCCATGTGGGACATGGGGTGGGATTCCACTAGTAACACAGAGTGTGGCATAGGTTGGGATGTCATGTGTGACATAGTGTAGGAGGCCATGTGGATATGGGATGTGGGACATCAAGTAGGATGACATTAGGACATTGTCAGGGATACCATGTAGAACACATGGTGGGATCCAATGTGAGACATAACGCTGTTCTGCTGTTCTGAGAACAGTGCTTTTTAAGCAGGAACAGTGAACTTTTAGATGTAACTGTTCCGTGGAACAGTTTTTTCTCAAACATATAGCATCAACATCTTGAAATATAGAGTATAATTCCTCGTAATAAATATTTTAATAAGTATGAAAAACCTTTCTTTTCCCGCAATTTCCTGCGCAATGGATAGCGTTGTGCAGGATTCTGGTAGTCACGTAGCAACCCCCCTCCCCCTATGTCCCGGTATCCCAATCCCGATTTTGTGCAATCCTGACAACATAAGGATTCGTACTACAACTGGGAATTCCGAGAGTGATACAATCTTTCCCGGTTTTTTGAAAGAAAAACGAAGTGAATAAATGTCAAAAAATCATGTTTTTTGTCTTCTTTTTTTAATATTTCATACTAAAAACAACTTATTCTAAAAAAAATCAGTATTTGACAAGCACAAAAGTTAGTTACCAAAATAATGGACTGACACGCACATAGGCCCAGGTCTGCAGCACTAGCGCGGGTCTGCGGCGCCAGCGCAGGTCTGCGGCGCCAGCGCAGGTCTGCGGCGCCAGCGCAGGTCTGCGGCGCCAGCGCAGGTCTGCGGCGCCAGCGCAGGTCTGCGGCGCCAGCGCAGGTCTGCGGCGCCAGCGCAGGTCTGCGGCGCCAGCGCAGGTCTGCGGCGCCAGCGCAGGTCTGCGGCGCCAGCGCAGGTCTGCGGCGCCAGCGCAGGTCTGCGGCGCCAGCGCAGGTCTGCGGCGCCAGCGCAGGTCTGCGGCGCCAGCGCAGGTCTGCGGCGCCAGCGCAGGTCTGCGGCGCCAGCGCAGGTCTGCGGCGCCAGCGCAGGTCTGCGGCGCCAGCGCAGGTCTGCGGCGCCAGCGCAGGTCTGCGGCGCCAGCGCAGGTCTGCGGCGCCAGCGCAGGTCTGCGGCGCCAGCGCAGGTCTGCGGCGCCAGCGCAGGTCTGCGGCGCCAGCGCAGGTCTGCGGCGCCAGCGCAGGTCTGCGGCGCCAGCGCAGGTCTGCGGCGCCAGCGCAGGTCTGCGGCGCCAGCGCAGGTCTGCGGCGCCAGCGCAGGTCTGCGGCGCCAGCGCAGGTCTGCGGCGCCAGCGCAGGTCTGCGCCAGCGCAGGTCTGCGGCGCCAGCGCAGGTCTGCGGCGCCAGCGCAGGTCTGCGGCGCCAGCGCAGGTCTGCGGCGCCAGCGCAGGTCTGCGGCGCCAGCGCAGGTCTGCGGCGCCAGCGCAGGTCTGCGGCGCCAGCGCAGGTCTGCGGCGCCAGCGCAGGTCTGCGGCGCCAGCGCAGGTCTGCGGCGCCAGCGCAGGTCTGCGGCGCCAGCGCAGGTCTGCGGCGCCAGCGCAGGTCTGCGGCGCCAGCGCAGGTCTGCGGCGCCAGCGCAGGTCTGCGGCGCCAGCGCAGGTCTGCGGCGCCAGCGCAGGTCTGCAGCGCTAGCAGGAGGAATCTCAATTTCTTTCAATGTATATTGATTTAAGAAATAAACTGCCATTGCTGAGTAATAACCGGCAAGCCCAAATAGTTTGAAGAATAATGGGCGAGGCGAAGCCAAGCCCATTATAGTTCAAATTATTTAAGCGAGCCGGTTATTACCAACAATGGGCAAGTAAGAGCAGTTTATATCTAAACTCTTACCAAATATGATTTTTTTTAAACGTGAAAAAGTTAAGGAAATCTTATCAAATTCAGATGAAGTAACATGCAAAATGTATACACAGTACCGCACATGCATCAATCCAGTTTCTAATTCACCAATTTGTACTTTTGTCCAACGAACAAAACTTGATCTCATAAATGACTCTCGAATTCATCATTTAAGAAATGTAATATACGTATTTTGCAATATAAAAGCAATATTTCAGAAGAAACACATTCCGATTTATCCCTAAAGAAACATATCTTCGTTAACTTAGCGGGAAACAATACACAAAGGTAAAAGTTATGTCAGTGTCATGTGACTACATACGTACCGAAGGCCAGCTGTAAACATGTACTGCACTGTACATAGTAAAACATCAGTGCAGTACGGTTTGGCTGAAGGCTTGGGGCACACGGCCGTGTCCCGTCAAAGTGCGAAGAATACTGGAAAATGGTAACTCTTTCAGGCCTAATTATCAGAAGCGAAACTACTGTTATTTGATTGTCTCAATTTTTTTTAAATGGGAAGGTTTTGAAGTTGTTGAACATAGCGTGTTGGTCTAGGGCTATGCACTGCTAGGCTAGTTACAACAACAGTACTGTGTAGCTTGTAGGTACGTGCAATTTAATTGTGCTGTAAACACTTTTTAAAAGCTTAGGCCCTAATGTTACAAGTAAGACTAATGATTCTAGAAAAACATAAAGCAGGAAGTGGCACGTTTCATTCCTAGTAATATACTTGTTTGGTGCAAGTTCTGAACAATATAGCCCTGTTTAGCTTGTATTAGTATGAACTTGTAGTTCTAACTTTTAAACTTTTACATTTCACTCTTTAATTTTCTCTATTGCATTCTAGCTGTGCACATTGGAATATGTTGTTGCTCAATATAAACCTGGCATAATTAGGTTTGTCAGCAAGAAGTTTGTTCCTGCTGAAACTAAAATTGAGTATTTTCGGAATAATTTATTTTTGTGCGTAGAATACTGGTTTTATACTGGTTTTATCCTCACATGATAATAAATTCAAAATTCTATCACCAGTAGTGTCCGGTTATTCATTTCAAGCTACCTGCTTGGCTAACAAGCCTCATTTGCATAATCCTACTGTCCGGTTATTGCACTGCCAGTCAAATAACCGGGCAGTTGCATATTCATTGGATTGACAGTTTCTAATGTGGCTTGAGTCCTACATTCATCATGGCAACCATCCATAGCAACCACGGATTATTCCCTTAAAATTCAATGATGATTCAATGCACAAAAATAAATTATGCCGAAAATACTCGATTACAGTTTCAGCAGGGTCAGACTTCTTGCTGACAAGTTGATTACGCCAGATTTAAATTGAGCAACAACATAGTCCAATGTGCGCAAAATGTAAATTTCTAAGTTTGCTTGCCCCATTGTTGGTAATAACCGGTTCGCCCAAATAACTTGAACTATAATAGGCTCCTCTTTGCCTCGCCCAATACTCTTCAAATTATTTGGGCTTGCCGGTTATTACTCAACAATGGACTTGCAATTGCAGTTAATTCTTAATTGTTGAGTATGAGTGAGATACGTTCAAGATGGGATTTTCAAAGGTTTGTTCATTTACTTTATGCGTGAACCCAATTTTTTGTTGTTGACAAAATACGATTTCCCACCACGTGGTGTTGTCAAATTGACTCGTATAACTTCGATAATCGGCCGGAATAGGTTAGAATTTCCTAATGACCCACACATTATAATTTATACAAAAACAGCTCATAACCTTTGTTGGAAGCATACGTTTTTGTTCAAATATCCTTATTAATTCATTTTTCTCCCTACTGCCTTTAAGTTTTTGTTTGTGAAAATATATTTTCCAGCATGTGGTTTGGTCAAATTACCCCCTCCTCCCACGCCATTTGCCGAAGACGTAATAATTTGCGCTACATATTAATAATCTTCAAAAGAAATTTTGATATCTCCTTCACATTCCCGATGCTGTATTTGCATGTGACCGCAACTACATTGGGTCCCCGTTACGTATTTACCGCGTATACATACGATACAATACGTGTTACATGTACAGCCTTACTTGGTTTAGAGTTTTGACACGTGCGCAGCAGCCTTCTGACTATTATTTATTTGTGTTTCTTTTTATAAGTATATCTTATGACAAAAATGGTATATATTAAGTCCAATTCAAAACATGGAATTTGTTTGTTTTTTATTGACGAAAATGTTGGAACAGTGAAATTTGATTCGGAATAGTATTTTTTTAAAGAAAGCCCTCTTCCGTGGAGCAGTGGTGAAAAATTAAAATTTGACCCCTGGTTTTATCAAACATTACAAATGCTTTTAATACCAAAACTCAATTTAATGGCTGCAATCAGTACACTACAGTATGCTCTACTCTCTGTAACCTTTTATCTTAGAACTAAAATAATTGGCTATTTATCTATTTTAAATCTTCTTTACAATCGTGGCCAAAAGTGTTGGGACAAAACCGCTAAAAAACGGTATTCCCCCCCCCCCCACCTCCCCCATTCAATATTGTGCGCTTTGCAAAAACATGATAAAATGCGACTTTGAACATTGATCGTGGGGAGTGGGGATCTGGTCACGATTGTCTGAGCGCCTGTACAAAGCATATGACAGCCAACGACGTGATAATGAAGTAATGGGAACTCATAGCTATAGAGAGCAAGTTCATGACATCGTTCAGAATGAGGTGTGTATCATATGAAATACAGTAGGGAGGGGGTATCTAATGCAATACACTTGTACTTACTCCTTCGGAAAGCCCTTCGTTAACAAATTGAGAGTATTATATTTAGATAAAATGAATAGTGAAGAAAATAAGTTGCATGGCCGTTGTCGTCAATTTTGAATATTAAGAGTTCAAGACAGTTGATGGCAGTGAGCACCATATTAGAAACACCCACAAATACATCCACTGTAGTGGCACCGCAACGTGGTCTTTTGCACTACTGCGAAGTTAAGGCAATCGATTTGCAATAAATCCTGTCGTTTTCTGTTATTTCTAACTAGAAACGGTAAATACCGTCATGATTCACATGTCCAACAAAATTGACACCCATATCATATGACCCGGCCAATTATAAAAATGGCATTTCACACTAAGTCCCACATGACATCCCAAGTCCCACATGGTATTTCATCCCATATCCCACATGACATCCCATCCACATCCCTTGCCCCACATGGCATTCCACTATATCTACCACATGGCATTTCATCCCATGTCCCATATCCCTTGCCCCACATGGCATTCCAGCACATCCCCTACATGGAATGAGATCATATTTTCCACATGGCATTCCACCATATGTCCCATGTAGCATTCCACCATATGTCCCACATGGTATCCCATCCTCTGACCCATATGGCATCCCACCATATGTCCCACATGGATGCCATCCCATGTCCCAAATGACATCCCACTCCATGTCCCACATGACATCCCATCCCATGTCCCACATGACATTCTACCAAATTTCCCACATGGCATTCCACCATATGTCCCACATGGCATTCCGCCATAAGTCCCACATGGCATTCCACCATATGTCCCTCATGGCATTCCACCATATGTCCCTCATGATATCCCACCCTATGACCCACATGGCATCCCACACTATGTGTCACATGGATCCCATCCTATGTCTCACAATAATCCAACCATATGTCCCACATGACATTCCTCCCTATGTCCCACATGGCATCCCTCCCCTGTGTCCCACATGTCATCATCCATATGTCCCCAATGGCATCCCACCTTATGTCCCGCATCAGTGGCTTCCCATCTGGTGTCCCACATGGCATCCCATATTATGCAGGGGTCGAATTTAAAAAAAAATTACCACTGATAAAAACTGATATTTGACCATACCACTTGCTGGGAAATATGTTTTCCCAACAAACAAAAATTTAAAGGCAGTAGGGAGAAAAATGAATTATTAGGGTTGTCTCAAGTTAAACAAAAAATTATGCTTCCAACAAAGGTTATGAGCTGATTTGTATTATAATGTGTGGGTCAATAGGAAATTCTAACCTATTACGGCCGATTATCGAAGTTATACAAGCGACACGGTCAATTTGATACAACGTAATGGGAAATCATATTGTCAAAACAAAAAAACAAACAATTGGGTTCACGCACAAAGTTAGAAGAACAAAATTTTGAAAATCCCATCTTGAACGTATCTCATTCATACTCAACAATTCTTAATTTCTTATCACGCGAGGATAAAACCAGTAATCAATATACATTGAAAGAAATTGGGATTCCCCACCAACACTAACGCTGCAGACCTATACGGTATTAGGGTGTTTCAGTTGACGTCACGAGGTCACGTGACTTTGTTTACATCGCCATTTTGTCGGGCGAGAACGATCATCTGCCGTACACTTATTTAGATCTATAAAAGCTTGCATATTGTTATATAAGGTAACTTTTGAAAGATAATTATGCCGTTTTCTCGATTTCCATCTGATCCTGATTGACGTTCGAAGTGGGTTTCTGCTGTACGACCTTCGGTATCAGATTTCCAGTGAGCGCTTTATGCCATGTATGTAGGATTTGTCTGCCTATTACGAGGTGTTCACGTTAAAGTTACTCTTCGTATACCCGGTGAATATAAAAAACGTTAGGAAAATATGAAGTAAAATCGCCGCCGCAAACAAAAACAATAACATTCGCTGAACTGGTAGGTAGGTTAGCAGGCGGTATGTTTGTTTTACGTATGAGGTAACTGAACTGTGTGAAGACGCGTGAAACGCAACGACGCTTTCTAGGAAAAATGGTTTCTAGATGAGTCAGTGTGACGTGATGAAATCCCTCTTTACCTGGACCTACGCAAATTATGTTCTGCGCAAGTCAGTCCATTATTTTGCAATCTGGCAGCCCGTTACAAAAAAAGTTTTTCTTAATGAAAAATATTTCAGTCACGCCCGTTTTTACCGTACAAGGCCAAAACACTGACTGGTCCCAAATCACAGTGTACTAAACATACAGTGTATATTACATGAATTATTAAGGCCTTGACCATTCGTGCACATGTTCAGAGCTTACAAAATTCGAAATGTTTAATCGATCGTCGAAATTTCAAAACTTAAGCTTGCGATTCTACAGAGCCCTTTCAGCCATTTTCTAGGCAAATTTGCTGCAAAACAAATGAAGATGGAACTCCATTTTTACTACTTATTATTGAATGGAGGTATTTTTAAAACATTCTGAAAGGTATTTCATGCTGTGTGAATTATTGAACTTAGCCCTAGGACCTAACGTTAATGTTAGAACTAGTGTATTCATTGTGAGTTCAAAGTTAGTTCAAGACCAAGTGATAACTAACTTGTGTGCTTGCCAAATACTGAAATTTACTTGAATTTTGTTACAATAAGTTGTTTTTAGTATAAAATATTAAGATTTTTTGACATTTATTCACTTAACTTTTTATCAAAAAACCGGGAAAGACAGGGTTTTTCAAAAGTTTTTATCACTCCCGGAATTCTCGGTCGTAGATACGAATCCCTTATGTTGTCGGGACTTACGTAAGTATCGTACCGGGATCCTGCACAATGCTATCGATTGCGCTGGCGATTGCGCTGGCAATACTTAAACACAAATATAAAAACAATTATTACGAGGGACGTTACTCTTAGAACATGTTTTATGAGCTGAAAACGATATAATTCAGGATGTTGATAGTATATGTTTGAGAAAAAAGAACTGTTCCACGGAAGGGTGATATTTGAAAATGCATTGTTCCTGCCTAAAAAGTACTGTCCTCGGAACAGTTAGAATTTCTACCCCTGAAAACCATCCTAAAATTTGTGTGAATTTCAGCTCTTTTAAAAATGGTTGAAGACTGCAATGTGCATGGACAAATTCCATGAATGGATTCTTTATCTATTCTTTATAACTACAAACCAACCAACGAACAATTATGAAGTCTTTGTCTAATTTCATGGGGCAACATTTGTCAGATAGGAAGTGTTACATTGTCTCTCTCCAAATTTCAGGTCAAAGAAATCACTGAATTTGTAATATGCATAGACCTGTGTAAGATGTTTAGTGTATAGTCACTTACTAAATTGTTGGTATACAGTGGCCTATTTCCCATAGGGTGTCGATATGAAATGATATGGCTCTTAATGTTTGTATCATAAGTAAAAACTTGTTCTCTTACAATAGGATCTGCAAGCAAATATATTTTAGCTAGCATATGATATGGTACTATTGGAATTGTCCATACGACTGGTCCTACATACGACGCAGGAGCTACACTGCAAGGCATATTATCAATTATTTAGGAATGCATGTATCAAAATATGTATCAAATGCATGTATATAATTTGCTAATTAATAAACTTTATTTCAAAATATTTGCTATCCAGAAATGCATTTCTAATGCTTGATGGAACCATCTTAAGATTTTTGTCCCTGAATTGTTACATAATATTGATCTTTTTCGTTGAAATTCCAAACCATGCATGACACTGTAGCATAGCAGGCTAAGGTACCACCCCTGGTCCCTGCTTAATTGGTTTTACACAATGTAACGTTAGGCCTAAGTTAGTAACGTTACTGTAGCCTGGCTAGGCAACACAATGGCCTATAATTACCCCCGCGACGCTTTTTGAAAGCAATCAATCGCTACATACCTGTCTGAATAAAATAAGATTTGATAAGCAACTTCTTCTTGTTCCTAAATAAAACTGAACTTATAGCCCATATTTGTCAGTTTACGTCGGTCAGTTAAGGTTAAGCTAACGGCGAACGTTCAGCGTTAGCTAGCATAAGACTGTTCAACAACTGGCACAATTAAGGTAGCACATTATTTCAGGTTTACTGAAATTGTTCAAGACATCTAATACTTTTAATCATTTATCCCTTATCAGAAAAGTTGTTTGCGTAGTAATTTTCTTTAAATAAATATACATATCAGCTAGGCCTAAGTTAGTAAGCGCGATACATGCCTGTCTACAATCTAATGTTGCGCTAAAGTGTTATCGTCGTGCATGTACTTTAAAAAGAAATCGTTGTTTTTGTGTTTTGTTAGAAATAAAATGAACGATAATCTTGGTTAGTAAGACAAGTTATGATTAAAACTAATATAATTATAATCAATTTTATGGACTAAAGAATTACAATTTTTATTTTTTAGATCAAATTCGAAGTTTGCCCTTTTTTTTTTTATTGACTCCAATTTTCATTGTACCGACATATCTCTTGGAACCAACATGGGTGGAGGACGAACTAAAAAGTATTGCACTGTAGGTATAGGAGTTTCGTTTCTCGGCCTTTGGCCTGTACGTAGTATAGGGCGAATGACGTTACGCTCTCTGTAAGTACAGTGTGTTTGATTTTTCAGTGAGAAGGGGGTTGATTTTGATATCGAAAATAAATGTTTCTCTGGGGACTTTTTTTGGAAACGTGTTAAATCCTATTGACTTTTGTTTAGTGTGTGGCACAACTTTTTTGATGGACATGGGTAGAAACGGTAGATTTGGAGATCTGCTCTATATGGGTATGTGGACGCGTACTAGATACATCCATCTTGGCGCTGTTTCCGAAGATACGTCAGTAGGGAAGGCACTTGCACAAAACGCAACTTTTCATAGAATTTTTTTCATTAAAGTCACCCCCAAAACATAGTGAATGACTTATTATAGTATTAGTAAATATATAAATTCATTTTGTATTACGTCAAAGCGAATTATAACGATAAAATGCATTGTCAAAAGTTGACCTTAGATTGACGCGGAAAGGCCTAGTTATTCTAGCGCGTAGTCGAAATTCATCTCTGCTTCTATGATAAGCCAATGCAGCATCGCTAGTGCTATTCGAGTATTCGGTCATTCGGGCATTTTAAACATCTGGGACTTTTTGTTGATGAAAACTTGCTACGATTTGTGCACAAGTGCCCACCACGATTGCACACTGGCTGTAATGATAAAATGATTTTGTTTTCACCATAATTTACGCACGTTCTTGTGACGTCAGCCCGAATACTTGAATTATGAGTAAACACAATTACAGGGGAACGAAAGAAAATTTTCAAAACAAACTGCACGAAATCCTTCGTTCTTTTTAAATCTGAACAATTTTGACCAGGACAATTGTTCAAAAGTATATCTTATAGATGAAAATGAAATTGGAAAGGAATAAAAACTTTTTGAGGGGATAAATGGTCGTTTTCTCTTGCGATCTTTGCTCATATACCAAAGCTTACTGATAGAACGGGAATAAATTATCTTCGTTTTGCATCTTGTTATTCCATAACAATCACGCAAAAACCATTCTCGAAGTCGGACATCCGGGTGTGTCGTGGTGCACGGCGACGTAAGAATGCTTTTTTGGCAATCTCAAACTTCAGTCAAAAGGGAAAACAAAGAATTAGTTATCATTGTAGTCAATGGGAGAAAAAAAAAATTGTTTGTTATTTTCAACAAATACTGAACAGAATTGATTTTTCTTTAAATATGTTGTGTATTAGATAATAGTTTCCAACATATATGATTTCCATTAATTTTCGCTGACTGGCTGAGGCGATAAAAAGTATTCAAAACAAAAAATATCCCCATTGACTGTAATGATAAAGTCCCCCTCTCCTTGGGATTAGACCGCGAGAATTGTATTTAGAGCGACGGTTTTTCCCAGATTCAAAACTAAAAACTTTCGAAATATGATGCACAGCGTTAAGAAACAAAATTATCGGCAAGAGGAAAAGATATAAATCTCGCTAACTTGTTGTTACTGTTGCGTGGGAAAAATCACCCCTTGCGCTGATTTACATACAGCGGCAATAAAATTAACTTTTTTGACCATGCATGCAATGAGTTAATACGTTCTGAAGTTATGCTCGTGAGTCATTATATTTCGTTTATAAGTTGCAGAGGCCGTCGCGCCCATACACAATAATGTGTTATAACTTTTATTGTAGTCCTGCACAGTGCATGTAGGGCGGGGTTGGTTGTGAATATGAGTGGATGGTCTTACGATTTGCGATATTCTTATCGCCTGAATTTATAATGGATTAACAAAGTATTTCACAAAACAAAGGGACTCAGGGAAAGAATGTAAAGGACTTAAAATAAAAGGGATTATAAAGAAATGAAGGTACATTTGTTTTGTTCGTGGAAATATTAGCGCAGACGAAGAGACATTATCAAGCGGATTTGAGCCTGCTATTACAGGCACATCATGATGACTATGCGTTTCCAAACATTCTCATTTCTCAATCGTATTAATCACATAGCTTCACAAATATATCGAACGATACTTTAAAATACATTCTTACGCAAAGCATAAACTTTCTTTTTATTGAAAGAAAACTGATTTTTACCATCTTTTTGAATTTTTACAGTTATTTGGTTTTTTTCGGTACTTCTGGTATTTCGGTGTTTAAAAAAATAAATTAAACATGAATGAAGAATCAGACCAAAACCGCGGTTTCGCGAAACCTGTTTGAGTTACAAAACCGGTAGGCAGTAGGAGAATGTCATTAGGTCAATTTTTCATTCTTAAAATATACTGTACTGCTAGCAGCTTTCAAAATGGGAAGGAAAATTGATATAAACCATTTTTGTTTTACCATACAGATATAGAAAACTAAGGGGCATCCACCATGGTTAAATTAAACACCTTACATGTAGACATTTAAATAACCAACTGCTAAATAGAACAAAGTTGGTGTTGATCTCCAGCTCCTATCAAGCAATACGAATTGGTCTATATGAATAGAAATAAATTAGTAACCACGACTGCTTATGTCATGAATTAATTCAAACACTTTTTCCATCACAATATGACCTTCGCTGTTGAGGTGACATCAAACACTTTTTCAAATTTCAAAGGAATTCATTTTCCCCTTCGGACATCTGTTTTGACTTATTTTACATCAGTCTAAGGAGGCTGTAATTAAGTAATACAGCCTCAGTAAAACATTTTCAAGTCATCCATTACATAAACAGTTTCGGACCTTCAGGGTTAATATGTTAATATGTTATAACTACAAGTACACCCTTTAAAAAAGGGCTGTCGTGGCATTCAATTTTTTTGTACGGACAGTAATAAGGAAAGCAGTGACGTATCTCAAAGGGCTATTGCGGGCTCAGCCTCCCCCTCGCCTCCCTAAATTCTGTGGAAGCCATAAATATGATTACCTGAAATATCAATTGAACCATGTGTGGCATTTTTTTGCAATCGTATTGACTGAGCTATCGTTAATTTTGGACCAAACCATTTACAGTTTGCACCCAAAATTCTCAAATTTTCGACCAAACATTTTTCATTTTGGCCCCAAAATTTTCAATATTGACCCCAAAATCTGCACTTTTGGATAAAAAGCTTCAGGTTTTTATCCACAATTTCAATTTTGGACCAAAATTTTTAAGGGCCACAATCTACAATGTAGAACCCAAAATCTTGGATATGCAAAGCAATACCATTTTAAAATAGGCCTTTATCTTTTTGTCCATGCTACTTAATTTACAGGAATTTTTCATTATTTTCAGAAAATTTTCTTCAATTTTTGCCAAATTTTCATAACTTTTAAGGAAATCTCGGTCAATTTTCTTTATTTTCCGAAAAATTTCCTGTATGTTTGTGAAATCTTCAATTTCCGGAAAATTTTCTTTAATTTTCAGGAAAATTATTCATTTTCCAGGAAAACACTGTCAATTTCGAAATTTTCAGGAACTCTTGCCAAAATCGAACAAAATTTCAACAAATTTTGAATTTCATGGTAATAATTTCACAATTTTTCATCAAAATAAAGCATGCATGCAACCGGGAAACCCTATTCGGGGTGCCTCTAATTCATACCCACCTCTGTTAGTCTGTAATCCTTAAACCAGCCCTCACAGTTTCCTCAAAAGCAAAGAAAGATAACAAGGTGATGTAGGTATTAATTAATCTATCATAAAATAGAATAGATACATTAAATAAAGACATCATAAATAATAGATTGGCCCCTGCTAAAAACAAGAAGAAACAACACCTGCTTCCATATGTTATGTAAAATCAATAACAATCATAGCCATTGATAATGATAACCTAATCCCAAACTAATAATCAATACAAGAAATAATTATGATATCTGAATTTCCACGTTCCCTATGCTAAAACGAATGTAAATACTGCTTCTTTCCCTAACTGTTAAAACACTATAAAAGATTGATATGCTTTACCGCTAGACGAGCAGACATTGATATACATTCACCAAGTTTAAACTGTTTCAAAGATAAACTTAGCCTAAACTTAACTGGTTTTTCCTCATACTTGTTACGCTCGGTTGTCGTTCATGTCCAGAAGGATTTTTGTCGACTGTAACCTGTAAGTTTGCAAAGCACCATACAGTAATGTGCGCTATACTGTAAGTTTCTATTACCTCTACCTTAATCTGTACAGACTCAGATTCAGATTGCAAGATTACTTCATCAGATATGTACCCACCCTAATAATTTTTTATCTTAGCTGTTGAAGTTTCCGGTTAGACTCATTCATTTCAAATTTCAAATAATAACATTCTCCTTTACTATCTCCTTGTGACTCTTCAAAAAATATTTTGGTGTGTAATAAATATTTTCTATTATGTTTTTGAAACAACAAAAAACTAAATAATACCATTCTTCATATCACGTTTTGGAGGTGGTTATTAAAACATCGTATTGGCACTAAAACTTTTTGTCTGCATTCCTCAACGTGATTTTTGCGAATAAAAACAACGCCATCAATTTTGGAATTAGCATTGCTGAAATTTATTGTGGCGTCGTAACTATTTAAAAAAATACAATCTTAACAAAAATACCATCTTCAAAAAATACAATCTTCAAATACAATCTCAAATAGCACTTAATTTGAATTCCATATTCTCTTCTTTAAATGAATTTAAAAAAAATCTTCATTAAAAGATGGCGGATTTTGGGCATGGAGTTTACAATACTAGACATGTCGCGTCCTGAGGGCCACGACAGAAAAAGATGTTACACATTTCTTTGAAGTCCTCTTTCAAATGATGGACTTAATCCAACCCTAAACTAATCCTTCAAGATCACCCATAGTGACTTTATGCATCAGTTGATTAGTCTTTCATTATTTCCATGCGAACCATATACTTCCTGTAAATAGGCATTACTTGTGCCAAGTCATGTGTGATGTGGAAGAACTCACGTGTATTTTGAAAGAATGCCTATATTTAGGCTATTGGGGAAAAACATTCAGGAATTTATCAAATTCTTTTTCTTTCTTATCGAGATATTCGGTGGTATTTCCCGAGCCAATTTTATCATACACGCTAAATTTATTCGGATTGCGCCGAGCAAAATCCAAATATTTAAAACAATTTTAGCGAATTTCGGAATGCAAAATTCGTTAAAACTACGCAACAGTATGAACTGTTATTGCATCAACATATCGATCTATTTAAGGCAAACATAGCAACACAGCAAAATATCCCCAAAACGCTTGGGATATAATAAACGCTGCAAAAATACGAACACATCCGGGCGAGAATTTGGCTCTTGAGTTAGTAATCGCTTAGGATCAAATCCCTCAAAAGGATGTTGAGCTAAAAACAAATGACGAACAAAGTTTTGAAATTATGTTCAAATATCAGATGTTCATAAAAGATTAATTAAAATGAAATATTAGTCAGGTGTGTCTTGCATAACTTAACAGTGAAAAATATGATAGCAAATAAATTCAATGAAAAAATGAGCATCAGAAAGTCTGATTGAAACATTAAGACAAATGGCAACACTCATGAAGACAAAGTTGTAGTATAAATATGAAGCTACCTAGAGCAAATTTATGAGAATGCTCCAAATGTATAAGTTTTCCCCAATTTTTTTGACAAAGGGTGTCAGGGTGACTTGAAATTAATTAATGGTATTAGTTTATCGGTGATCTTGGGTGAGCACCTCCTGTTCATCAAATCTTTGGTTACAGGGCGGAAACAATGGGGTCCCAGAAAATATGGAACCCAGAAAGGCTCCTCCCGAAAGCCCTATATTTCAAGAGCTTATAGGGACCCTTTAGCAGCCACCTGGAGCCCATTACGCTATGTGTGTGTGCAGCCAAACGTTTTACCCCTGGTGGATTGATGTCCATGATGTTTATAAATATACATATCTAATGGGTGTGAAATTTCATATCTCCTAAATTTGTTTTAAAAATTTGCTCTCAATTGGAAAAAAAGAATGTCGCAAAACTTTGGTGGGTGCGAGAAGGAGTGAGAAAGGGGGGGGGGGGGGGGAGGAGTGAAGGGACTAAAAGTTTTTCTGACGGCCTGGATTTGTCATCCCAATATCTCTATTATTAGCAAATAGGCTAATTAGTATGCACACACAACCCCACAATCATGTTCAAATGAACAGTACCAATGCCCTCTACAACTGAACAAAATACCAAATTATTATCTCAAGTTAAATATTTTGTACGCAAGTGTATTGTTATGCAAATAATCTAATTAATATGCACACTACACCTCACCATTGAAAGTAGACAATGCTCTTCACATATGTGATCATTTGAGTTAACAAAATCTCCACTCCTAATTAGTATGCACACACAACCCCAAATCATGCTCATTTAAACAGTACTCATGTCCTCTACCCCTGTACCAAGTTATTATCTCAGGTTAAATACTTTATGCGAATGTCTGTTGTTATGCAAATAATCTAATTAATGTGCACACTACACCTCACCATTGAAAGTAGACAATGCTCTTCACATATATGATCATTTGTGTAAACAAATTCCCCACACCCACTGTAATTTATAGATATCATAGATACAAATATTTTCATTGTTATGCAAATAAGCTAATTAGTATGCACACACAACCCCAAATCATGATCAACTGAACAGTACCAATGCCATCTACCACTGTACCAAGTTATTAATTCAGGTTACATATCTTATGCGGAAGTCTATTGTTATGAATATAACCTAATTAATATGCTTATCACCATTAAATGTTAACAATGCTCTTCACATATATAATTACTTGTGTGAACAAAATCCCCACTCCCACTTTAATTCAACAGATATCATAGATACAAATATTTTCACTGTTATGCAAATAGGCTAATTAGTATGCACACACAATCCCAAATCATGCTCAACTTAACAGTACCAATGCCCTCTACAACTGTACCAAGTACCAAGTTTTTATTTCAGGCTCAATAATTTGTACGCGAGTCTATTCTTATGCAAAGAACCTAATTGATATGCAAAATACACTTTATTATTAAGTTTAGACAATGCTCTTTATATATATGATCACTTGTGTAAACAAAATCCCCACCCCCACTTTAATTTAAGAGATATCACATATTCAAGTATTTGCATTGTTATACAAATAAGCTAATCGCAATGCACATTCAACTCCCCAATCATGCTCATTCGAACAGTACCCATGTCCTCTACCCCTGTGCCAAGTTGCATGAATGTACACCATACATAACTTAGTTATGCACTCATTTAAAACATTTTGTACAAAAGTCTATTATTATGCAAATAACCTTATGCACACTTATGCACACCTCACCTCCCCAGTAAGTGTAGATAATGCTTTTCACATATATGATCATTTGTGCAAACAAAATCTCCAAATCCACTTTAATCTAAGAGCTATCATAGATACAAACATTTTCTTTGTTATGCAAATAAGCTAATTAATATGGACACACAACCCCAATTATGCTCATTTGAACAAGAGTGCCAATGTCCTCTATCGCTATGCCAAGTTACATGAAGGTCACCATTTTATAACTTATGAAAACTTTAACCAAAAACTCTAGCCAAAAACTTTAAACAAAACGATAGTGTAGGAAGACTGGTATTTTCCTATGTGAGATTAATTAACAAAATGTGTACTTTGATTAACTTGATTCCCAAATTTATGCATAAAACTGATATCGATTCTTACAGACGTAAGTTTCAACCATTTTCCTTCAGTCTAGACTTCAAAGTTGATGGTCATCTGTTTCATATATGTTGTGTATCTTGTGACAAGTGAAATTAATGTATTCTCTCTTGCCCGTAACCTTTAAGATGACAGGGGATGTCGTACATCATAGTTGTAAGGCTATGAGGGACAACAAGTTACTAAAGAAATGAGCAACAAATATGTGAGGGACAATGGGAAACATTAGGAATGAGGGACAAGAGGAAAGATAAGAAATGAGGGACAAGGTCTATATAATTGAAATGGGTAACAGCAAGAAATGCTTAACAATAACTGAGTATAAGGAATAAATTAAGTTTGACCCTATATAAAGGGGAGGTAATTTATGCACTGGGTCAGTTCAAGATTGTCACTTCTCAGCTCCGTACTGGTCACTTCTCATCAGTTTCTTCATGACATCTGTAGCTGTCTAGCAGTACACTTATATATCATGTCTGTACATAGTTGTTTATAGAGCACAAATAGAGAGCAAGAAGTTCCTGAAGTTGACTTGTTCGTCGTTTCATTTACAAGGTTATATCCTAAAACGAATCCGTTCAGCTCACACGGTACAATAGAGTCCCGGACATAGAAACAATGAAGACAATTGTTCAAACTCAGCCAGACAGAACACTACAATAGAGGAGAAGTTAAACTTCATTATCTCTCAGCAGCAAAAAATATCAGAAGATATCAATCTCGTGGAGAGTGTTTTAGTCCTTAGAGCACCTGGTATGCTAGTTTTTAGGACTCCATTCTCTTGTGTAGATGTGTTTCTCACCCTAGCCCCCGCCCTCTCACAATGATAGCCTAGCCTTATACTATGCATATGTATTACATGTTAGGATATCTTCAGTGCAGGTTCTCCTATGCATTAGGCTAACTTCTCGATTTGCTGTTGGCGCATGCGCAAGAGGTCAACGTCACCACAGGCTGGCTGAGGGGTCGGCTGCAACTAGCTCCAATGAGCTACACTTTGTTCAGTTGGTACAAGAGAGCCTATATATTGTTACCATACACAGCGTGAGTTCGTATGTCTAACACTAAATTAAGACAAAGTTTTGAATTTATGTGCTCGATTAGTAGGGTGCAGGAGGGACCTTAGGGAGGTCTTCCTTGCGCCCCCTTTTCAGGATTAACCTTTTCTTTTTATCTCCACAGCACAAAGTTTACAGTGGTTCGTGTTTTCCACGCTCCTGCGTTTTCAAAAAAAAAAAAAAAAATGCATTTCTTGCATTATCTTGGGTTTCAATTTGTTAAAGATATAAGTCTAACTTATTCATTTTTCTGGTGTGCTATATTGCTGTGGCTTGCTTAATACCACGTTTGATGTCTCCCGGAGTGCCGTCTTGCCCGCGTAAGGGTCGTAAGTACATCCCCCATAGGGGAATTTTGGTGTAAGTATTTATATATATTGTATAGTCTAGCGCCAAGTAGGCGTATCCAATATATTCTAGCGCCGAATAGGTGTGTTCAATTTATTCTAACGCCGAATAGGCGTACCCAATATTTTCTAGCACCGAATAAGCATATCCAATATAGTTTAGTGCCAAATAGGCGTATACTCAAAGTCAATTACTTACGCCACGGCCCGACGATACTCAGTGGGGTCATAGGCAGTAGTCATCTTTGTTAACTTATGACCAACCACCCTGGGGCACCACGGCTTGACGCTTCTGAGTTGGTGGGGTCACCAGAAGAGGTCCGTCGGGTGTAACAATATTAAGGAGCTGATCTGCATGAAGCAATATCTTTCCTTAAGAGAAATGGTCCGTCAATCATTCACAGTTAATGCACATTATCATCTCGGGCATTATGATACACAGCTATTTTTATCACCAGCTTGAAGAAAAAAAAACTTCTCCTACTAAGACACCTAACACAGGTGAGTGATTTCAATCACAAAAGTGCCTTGATTGTTCAGCTCTGGCTTTGTGTAATCTTATACACAAATAGCCATGGGATACAATCATTGTTTGGAGTGGAAACAATACACTGAACAGGAAGTCGGGTTGATAATTCGTCCCTCTTTCCGCACTGACGAATCTCTTATATCTGTATATAGGTGAAACGAAAATTGGTGCAAAATACTGAATGTTTATTTCCGCATACTGACGAATGTCTTTGAAGCTTCATGAAATAAGATTTTACTTAAAATATCTTTATTGTAAATACAATTGTCAAAAAATTAGCGCTTTAGGTAACTTCTTATAACACCTCCGTGGGCTACGGTTCCGTGTAAGGATCGGTAGGAACACAAAAGGCGGCGTCTTAAAAAAGTTAAAAATTAATTTCACGGCTCGCTGTCTGGCTGTAGAGTCATAACATTACTCTCACGAGTCCGCACCGCTTCGGTGACCGGCTCCGTACGGGTCCATACGGCTCCACGGCACTGGTTCACGGGTCCGTGACACGGATGGGATCCGTGACACGAATTCACGGCTCTATACGGTCCGTGCCACGATTTTGCGGGTTCATTGAACGGCCCCGTACTGGTCCATATGGCTCCATAGCTAAGCTAATACCGGTCCATACGGCTTCGTTGTATGGGTCCATACGGTATCTTAGCTAAGCTTTACGGATCCATACGGCTCCAGTGAACGGGTCCTTACGGCCCACAGGACCACACTGGGTAACGTACAGTGTACGGCAAACCCGGAAGTGTACCAACCAACAGCACAGCTGCGTGGTAAAGCGGTCTTAGATCAAACTCTGTAGGAAGCGTAGCTTCACGGAGGCTAATTTCTTTTTGTACCAGTAGCCATTAGCTACATGGTTCCGCGGCCGTTATTTTTGCCGGAACGCATACCCAGAGCTTTCAAAGAAAATAGACAATATGGAAGCACAGAGTCGAAGAGAAAACCTGATCTTTCCTGGTATCAGTGAAAGTGGAAATGAATCGTGGGACGATTGCAAACAAAAAGTACGACATCTTTTGAGAAATGAATTAAGAATCAATGAGGAAAACATCAGCTTTGAAAAGGTTTACGTTTACATGCATCATAATCCCCTTGGCCCATTATAGCGAAATTTTCCCTTTACAAGGACATGATGAAGCAGTAAAAGGGAAAGGGGAAAGAGTCAGTAAGGATATCACAAAAAGAGTTCGTGATATACGCTCCAATCTTTCCCCCTTTTTGTCACAAGCTAGAAATAAAGAGAAACGTGCTAGTTTACGGTATGACAAACTCGTAATTGAAAGTAAAACATATATATATATATGACACCGAGAAAGGAAAGTTACGTGAAGCCAGATAGGGGGTGGCCGAGGCCCGGGTAGTATTGATCATGATCACCATACATGCCAAAGCAATTGTTTACTTTTAAGTTGGAATATACAAGGATTGAATAGTGGGAAGATACAGATTTTGTGGATTTCATTTCATCGTATGACATCTTTCGTTTTTCAGAAACTTGGTTAAACTTAGAATAGCAACATACAGCTCCAGGAATATACACACTAAGTAAAAGAAACAGACCTGGTTCATCTACCAAGAATTCTAGCGGTGTCTCTGATTTTGTTAAAAACCCATTTAAATGCACACCTATGTGGATCACAGTGGCCTAGTGGTTAAGGCGTCGGGCTCTGGTGTGGAAGGCACTGGGTTCGATTCCCGGCCAGGCCAGTGTGTTGTGTCCTTGAGCAAGACACTTTATCTTCATTGCTTCAGTCCACCCAGCTGTAATGGGTACCTGTGAGGGCAGTGACAGTTCTATGTGTTTGGAGCCCGGCGCCTGTATATGGCTGCTGATAAAACGGGTTTGTGACTTCCCAGGGAGTGAGAAAGTTTTCAGGAGAGTTAAGGCCCAGTGACCAGGGTAATAATTGTAAAGCGCTTTGATACAGTCTATGACAGTCTAAAGCGCTATATAAGCAATACGATTATTATTATTATTATTATTATTATGTCGACATTCTTGTTCCCATATTTGGCTGAAAATTGAAAATGTTATCCCTGATACGATTTTGTATTTATGGTGTTTTGTACATTTCACCAGAAAACTCGAATTATTCAGATATAACAATTTGGATGAAATTAAGGGTGGTATAACACAATTAAAACTATCTAATCAAAAAGCAGAGTTCATTGTCTCCGGAGATTTTAATGCCCGCACAGGTATTCAGTTCGATTCAATTCCTATGGAGGTCACTGACCTAGTCAATGGAATCCCAGCTCCTTACGTAAAAGAAATTATGTGCTTCAAAGATCGTCAAAAGACTTAACTGTTAAGAATTATGGACGAAAGCTGCTTCAATTTTGCAAAACTATTTCTTTAAGAATTTTAAATGGAGTGGTTGGTAAAGAAAGTGGTATAGGGAGCTTCACATAAATAAAATACAATAGAAGCAGTGTAGTTGATTATCTAATCTCATCGGACAATCTTATTTCAAATACAGGATCATTGGATTTACAAGTACCCAATAGATGTTAATCCAATCACATGCCTCTTGCTTTGTCATTTAACAGTTTAGCGCAAGTAGAGAGCTCACATTCCCAAGGCTCACACAACTACACAAAAATCAGAATTACCAATGGTGTTTAATTGAACTTTAACATGTTTAATGACGTATCAAGTAAACATAGTTTTTTTTTCTGGTTGTGGTGCTGTGTTCATACGCAAAGATTTTGATGGAATCTTAAATTTGATCAAATCTGTGGCGTTTAAGTTGTGCTTTATTAGGATCAAAAATGGTAATCAAAAAAATCAAAAGTCTAATGTTTGTAACGAATGGTTTAACAAAGAATGTGTTCAAATGAAGGTTACGGTTCATAAAGCTCTTGGAAGGTATAGAAACTATTCATCGACCGAAAGCAAAGCTAATTACATACGTTTAAGAAATCAGTATAAATGATGTTATTCATTACAAAAAGAATGGTTATAAAGACAAAATTAGGAGGGATTTGGTTACGGCTGCATGTACAAATAATGTGAAATTCTGGAATTTCTTTTAAATCATAAGTAATTTCCATACTAATAATTGGCTGCAGTATTTCAGAGCTATATTTGATCATAGTTCTAGCAGCAATCCCGTTGATTTTTATCGAGCGACAGACAAGACAGATAGCGATAATGATATAGATCTATTGAATGATGTTATTAGTATAGATGAAATAAAACATTGTATACACGACTTGAGGAACTCTAAAGCACCTGGTATGGATGGGATACCCGATGAGTTCTTCAAAGCTCTGCCAGGGTGGATCATTGAAATTTTGAAATAATCGGTAAAGTTTTTAATGGCATTTAAAAAAGATGGCTTTTACCCAGATCCTGGGATATAAGTTTGATCTGTCCCATTTTAAAGAAAGGTAATATCAAAGATCCCGCAAATTACAGGACGGTCACTCTATTGTCTTCTTTAAGCAAAGTATTTGCTTCAGTTCTCTGTAATCGACTAAAAGAATGGTGTGATAATAATGATATTATCTCAAGAGCATAAGCAGGTTTTCGTAAAAGCTACTCGGCTATTGATAATGCTTTTGTATTTTTTATATTCTTTGATTGCAAACTCCTTTAACTCCTCCTTAGTAAGCCGAGAGGTAAATTGTATGCTATTTTGTAGACTTTAATGGAGCATTCGATAGTATTAACCATGAGTTACTTTTTCATAAGTTGAAGAATAGATACAAGATTGATTGCAAGTTTCTTAGCATATTACGTAACATGTACAGCAATAAAAGCCTGCATAAAATTGGGCAACTTATTTACAGATTCTTTTGCTTGTCATAAAGGTGTTCGACAGGGCTGTGTTTGATCTCCCATGCTTTTTTCACTTTTTGTTAATGATATTAAAGACCATTTACCAGGTGAATATTACAAAGGGGTGAAAGTTGGAAATGAATTATTGTTTTGTTTACTGTATGCCGATGACCTAGTCATCTTTTTTTAATTCTTACGTGCTGCATAAACTTATTGATAGCCTTTGTTCTTATAGTAAGAAAAATCAATTAGTGAATAATAAAATAAAAAATAAAAATAAGACGACTAAAGTAATGATCTTCAGAAAAGCAGGTAGACTTGCCAAAGCTGATAGATTCTCTCTGAATGGCGCAAAACTTGAAGTAGTAAATAATTATAAGTTTTTGGGAGTTTTCTTGCTGCTGATAAGGCCCGTAAGGCTGCTTTCTCGCTTTAAACCAATATCACAAAAGCTGGTCACCTTCCATGTCGTGCATGTATGTTACTTTTTGATAATACAATTTTACCGATTATGGCTCTGAGTTATGGGGACCACAAACCAGCTCTGAGAATGAAAGTGTTCATAACCTTTTTTGTAGATTCACCCTAAGTTACCAAGTAATTCCGTAAATGTTGTAGCAAGAAAGGAATTAGGAAGAGTAAGTCTTTATCATTACACAGTAAGAAATGCCGTTAAATATTGGTTAAAAGTTTTGAAACAGATAAGAGTCGCTACACTCATATCTCATACAATCTTTATCACAAAGTAGCTATTTGCGTAAATTCTTGGGTTGCGATTATAAGACATCGCCTAATGAGTTCAGGCTTCGGAGAAGTATGGTTTCAGCAGGGTGTAGGAGATAAATCTGTGTTCCTGCAAGATTTATCGTTAAGATTGTCTGACATTAATGATGAGCAAGAATGGCTTCCTCAAATACATTCAATGGACCGTCGATATAATTATAGAGTTTTCAAACATTATCTCACATATGTATTTAACATTTTTTGATAATCCACATTATGTTCTGATATCACACGCCTTTGCTGTGGCGTACTCCCTTTGAATGTCTATACTGGAAGCAGCAAAATATTCCAAGAAATATAAGATTATGCACTATGTGTAACCTACATCGTCTAGAGGATTATTATCACGTTGTCCCCTCTATGAGGACATTCGTTAAAGTTTTCATTCCTCAGCGCTGTTATCACCACCACTCATATGCTTCGTTTGAAACAATTCTAAGAATTACAAGCGAATCTTTAAGTTTAATCTTGGCCAGCTTCATATACAAAGCTCTTCGAGTCAAAAGCGCAGAGAGGTTCTTTAGCATAATTATCATGTTGTATAAATTACTTTATTGTTCAACGATCCCATAATCCTTTTATTTTTGAATATTCATTTTTTTTCCGTAGGGGCATGTACTTTGTTTCTACGTTCGTATTTTTTGTGTTTAAATTATTATTAATTCTTTTTGTGATCAAAAATTGTTATTTTTGTATGTAATAGGCTGGAGGCCTAAACATTGAATGAAATAAGATATAAATATGAATATAAAAATACCGAGTACGGCGGTTGTCCCTCACACGTAGCACAGGTTCCACAGCTGCAACAGCCTGTTCCAAGTTGAAGGCGCATATAGTATACGCAGGACATTAACATCTTATTACAATAACTTAATAAGGTTTATAGCCAAAATCAACGTTAAGCATACGCGGTACGTTAATGAGACGCTTAATTAGCCTAATTAAGTCTATAATTGGACAAACTTTAGCCACCGGCTCCGCAGTTCCACGGTTGCAACAGCCGGTTGAACGTTAACGGCCCGTATAGTATACGCAGCACGTTAACACTATATTGAAACGGCTGTAACAACTTCTTTACGTTAACGACACGTAAAGTATACGCCATACGTTAACGAGACATTCAAATACCTTAACTAAGTTAATAGTTGGACAGGCCGTAGCCACCAGCCCCACGTATACGGCATACGTAACGGCCTGCCATTTAACTCCTTAACCAGAGTTGATAGTGCCAGTCAGAAGCACAAAGTCGTGTTGTCTGTACACTTTTCAACTATGCAGGTCTCTATGACCAGCCAGGTTTACTTATATGTTTAGGTCAGTAAGGTTTAAACAATTTCAATTCGTAGCCCACCTAGACCAGCGATGTCTTTCATCTACAAGTAGCACCTGAACAACGTAACGAGGATACAGTTTTCCTCCCTACCGTTCACGTTGACCCATTTTTCATACGCTGTTACTCTAACGTCAGACTTTAACAGCGCGAGGTTACACGTGCATTCACACCTGTCACGTTGCTCCTCGGTTATCGAGTAGCGTTTCGACATTTATTTTGTACAATGACACTATACGAAGACAACGGTCTCCTTATACTCTCCACAGCTGTACCCATGGATTCCACAGTCCCACCGATGTAAGAGCTTTCAGAGTTAACGGCCCGTAGAGCATACGACGTACGTTAACCCTAAGAAAATAGCTTATTGGAGTTAAGGGCCTGAATTGATTTTCAATTATCACGCAAATTTATTTGCGACACTATACTCTCCACAGGTGTACCCATGGGTTCCATAGTCCCACTGTTGCAAGAGCTTTCCAAGATTAAAGGTCCGTAGAGCATACAACGTTCGATACAACCTAAGATATAAAAAAAAAATAGCTTATCGGAGTTAAGGCCAACTTGTCCCCAATTATTACGGCAATTTACTGGCGACATGCACAATCGAAGTAGGGCGTCCAGCGTATAGCCAGGCGCACCTCGGACGTACCCAGGTGCAGCATTGGCAAGAGGTCTGTTAACTCAAGGAGCGACACAGAGAAAGTTACCGCGAGAGCGGAGAAGGAAAGCACCGATAGACGGCCCTCTTCCCCCACTTCCTCCTCCTTCACCACGCTCAGCAGCACTCCCTACGGGGCCTCCCCTCCTTTATGGGTTTGGCCAACGTCCGGCATTTCGCTCACTTCTTTCTCCCGGTCCTCTCCACAGCGGAGCAGGCCCGGAGTAGAGTTTGAGAAAGAAGCAGGACGCGCAAATAGAGAGGACAGTTTCCGTCCTACCCTTACTTTTCACTATCTTCCTTCCCACCTGAGCCCAGGCGTGGACATAGGAAGAAAAAAAGAGATAACTCATGGGAGGATGTTTCCTGCATTCATGGGCTCCTTCAAATCCAGGCTTCAGTCTTGGGTTACACATGCCACGGAGGAGAGACTGCTGCCTCCCACGCACCGCCAGCTAGCAACAACCGATGTGTACATTTAACGCTTCCCCGACTATGCAAGTCGCGGATGACGTCTTTGAAATCTACTCCTCGGGCTGAAGATGGTCTTACAGACGACCAGGGACCAGGGTCTCCCCTTGGGGACACCAGTCATCTCCAGAGTGGCGGATCGAGTGGAGAGGCCCTCCCACCACGCCATTCCAGACCTCGGCCGTTTTGGACTTTACACAAGGCCACTTATGGCCGGCAGAGGAGAGAGTGCTAGCCGTGAAGCGATAGCGGATTTCCTCCTCGTACAACGAATGTCTCTGGCGAGAGATTGGCTGATGCTCATAGGCCGCTTAGCCAGTCTGGTGGACGTAGATCCCATGTGCAAGGTTCACATTAGGGACATACGTCCCGTTCTGCTAGACCTTCTGTTTTCCCATCCAGTACACCTCAGTACCCCCGTTCCATACCTAGACGGTGGAACCCTGGCAGGTACTTGGTATATTCAGCACATCATTATGCTGAAATCACAGGCAGTATGCCGGGCACTTTTACATTTTTTACCGCAAGTAGTGAGCAAAACGGTTCAGATATGCAACGATTTAGCACCACTGTTGTGGTCTCTCTCTCTCTCTCTTCCAGACAGGGAAGAACAGAGTCCAGTAGTTTCTGGAATCCTTCCTCTCGTCTTGGTCACGGATCTGTCTTCTCGCCTTCGTGGAACACCCACAGGATGGGCATGCTTACCACAGATGACAAGAGCAATCTGGACAACATTCGGCCTCCTGGAGGTAGGTGTGTTTTCCACAGACGCTAAGCGCAGAGGTGCTATTTGTTCGCCTTCTTCTAAAGAAGGCACTTTCATCTTTCCCCCGAAGCTGGTACTCGTACCGTTGCTTTGCGCGCCTTCAGAACCATAAGAAAACGGGGTATGGTGCTCCGTCTGGCGTCTTTAGAATTGTTTTATAAGTACTCAGCCGATGCTAGGAGTTACAAAAGCGTTCTTTGTTTCGATACGAGGATCTCATCTTACTGTGCCGCGAGACACTATCTCACAATGGATCGTCCAAAGCAATTCCTTAAAGTGGTCAGTGTTGTTCATGGAACAGCCAGGGTATGCACTCAGGTTGGAGGCATAGCCTTTTACACGGGATAATTCGTACAGCCATTGGAAAAACGCCTGTCGCTTTTATTCCCTTGTTCTTGCTTGACTAACTTTACGAAGTTTTTGTTGCCCCGCTAACCTTTTCTTTAGCAAGGTTGCACGCTAACGAATTCTTTCCTCGATTCGGCAATTCCTCAATTTATCTTAGCTAACACACGCTTCGTTTTCAATCATGTATTTACTAAGCATTTCTATCTCATGGACGAACTTGGTGAGTTTTGTTGCGTTTTCTTAAACACTGCTATGATATTTTTATCATGTTCGAACGCTTTTTTGATTGTAGGCTTTCTGAGTTACTAACTTAGGTTCATGCGGCGATTGCCTCAGTTACTGCTAACGGGTAGCGTGTTCGGCTTGTCTGTAACTAGGAGTAATGTAATATTATTGAGTAATTCCTATTCAGAGGTTTTTCGTCCGTAAGAGGATAAGGAAACTAATTCTTTAAGTAGGATAAAACTAGTGTGAGTATTAGGACCAGCCTTTTGTGTAGGATTCGACCTGAACTCTCTTCCTTCCGATCCTCGCTTGCAATCTGATTGCATATTTAGAGCACAGATGGTAAGAGATAACTTGAAGTAAATTTACCCCGCTTTCCGTAGCGGGTATATTTACGAGTTATACTTACCTTCCATGCGTCTCGGCCAGCCTTCCCTCTCGTCCAGGTGTCACAGGGCATTAACCTTAGCTGCAAACTTCTACTTCTTCTACTTCTTCTTTAACAAAAAAGATAGCATAAGTCTGTGTACCTTAAAGTTGTTGATGTGGCTTTAATTTTAGGAAATAGCCCCATTGTTCACCCATCTCACTTGTTTTGTTCATCCATATCACTTGCTGGTTTCTAAGAAAGTAAATACCTCTTACCCTAAAAGTTCCCTTTGTTGTACGTATCACTGTCTTTAATTTTAATGCTTAACTATCCGTGGCTCCCTGATAAACCAAAACTTAACATGGGAAACACCAATCTCTCTATCTTTCTTTATTTCCTTTATTATCCCTCCTAGGAAATGTTACATCATATTATTGTTACCTGACGTGTTTGTCAAATATTCAAATAGTGCTCATTTCAATTGAAATCATTTTGTCATCTGTCCTCTTCCAAACATTTGAGCTCACATCAATTAAAGTTGGAATTATCATGTCTTTTACCGGTGTTTTTTGAGAAAATCTGAACTAAACTGAATTGAAAATTTACATGGACCAAGTTGCTGATAGAACACAATGACACAAACATTCAAGGAAGAAAGAAA
Organism: Chiridota heheva; assembly: GCA_020152595.1. NCBI lineage: Eukaryota > Metazoa > Echinodermata > Holothuroidea > Apodida > Chiridotidae > Chiridota > Chiridota heheva. Next base: position 794,397 of record JAIGNY010001041.1, on the reverse strand, counting down.
TTAATTTTAGACAGGCAACAACTTAATTTTACAAGACTTGCAAAACATTGTTCTAAACGCCGGTGAAGTGACCATAAATGGAATAGAAATGGAGGTTCATTTTGTTAGTTGTTGACTGCTGGCAGGCTGGTACACTGTAAGGCTTACACCATGATATTGTATGTGAGGTACTTTAATCATATATCTACAGTTCCTGTCTTGTAGCATCATGGAGGAGGAAGATGAGGATGGTGTAGCTGATGTTAATCAAAAAATATAATTCTAAGGTGATTCTTCTGAATGTGATAACAACAACCGGCTTCACCTTTTACTATAGTGTCAAGTGTGTTCATCATGATCAACAAGCAGAATATTGTTTTGTACCATTAAGTTGTGACTTCCTTCCCTTATCCTTCCCTTATCTTTTTTGTGGAACAGAGGATGTTGACTACACCAGCATAGCTGTACTTTTTTAATTGGACCAAAATAGTATGTACTTTCATTTAAATTACCTATCAATGAGCACACCAGATGCATCTAAGAAGGTGCTTCTGTCAGGTTTCCTGTAAAGTGAACATTTGAACTCTAAGGAACATTTGACCTTGAAGAACATTTGAACTTGAATCTTTGCTTATTTAAGCAGAGCTTATGATGTTGTTTTGACATATCTTATCCATTTTCTCAATTTTCAATGATTTTGTATATCACATTCATTAAATTTTCTTCAATCCTAATTAAGTTATAATTTTGTGTGCGTGTGCAGAATGTCTTACAGGTGCTAATTTACTTATATCTAAATGCTGTATCATATTTTGTGAGAAAATATACACCCGTCCCACCTTCAGTGAAATAGTATTAACTAGATTCATGAGGTCGTCTATCATGTGCTTAAGTTAGAAACATCATATCTACATTATACAACATCCATCAATTTAAACTATTGTCAATGATGCGTTAAAATATTATGAGAGAAGTGTTTGCAATTTCAATGATTAAAACATTGTAGGAAGTTTAACGAAAATGTTGAATATTCAAAGAATAACAAAATAGTTCAAAATAAGTTACAGAAACTTGGTTATTAAAGTTGGCTAATATCTTCTTTTTTTTTAAACTGTCTCTTTAGCAACTGAAATATTTGTAAGTTGATAATACTGATGATTCACTAAATGATAACTGACTAAATAATGACTGACTCAAACCCACTGAAAACATCCATATTTAAACAGAAACCATGTCCGGGTACTGACCATCAATCATGATAGATTAATCCAATTGCATAAGTGCCTTTTTACAAAGAATTAGATACTACCAGTAAAACTTTCACAGGCTCTAAGATCGAAACAAGATACTCAGATGACACATACACTTGTCAATAACAAGCCACTGGAAAATTGTGATTGACGGTGTCTGAGTCTCACTAGACACATATATTTTCAAGAATACGAAGAGATATATAAGAAATTCACTTGTTTCCACACCAAATTATACCAAATTTAATTATAAATACTTCAGGCTCATTACTCTTTCAATTAACACCCAAAGATTCTTAGAAGTATGATTACAATAATTACTTAAGATTCTCTAAGTAATGTCATTTGATAATACAACGGGTGTAAACAAATGTGTGTGAGAAAATCTACTTTCTCGCCACTTTGAAAATCACTACACTGTGGTTATGTTGTCAACAGCGCTAGCTACAATAAAAACATTGTCATCTTCAAGTATGCATCGTTGTTGCAGCATAATCATGGTTTTATATCTTTTATGTCACATGGCAAGAAAATTCATCGTCTTTTAAGTTTTGGTATTATCGCATCGCATTTTGGTATCATCAACATCGTCAATTCTAACATTGTCGTATGCATTGTCATTAGCATAAGAGGATACAATTATTAGTGTAACTTTCAGGAAAAATCAACAGTAGATCGTTATTACATCACTACCCTTTCTTAAGTTTGTATAGTGAATTAATGTATAGTGACATTAGAAAGAGAAATCTGCGAATTTCCCCATGCTAACTTATTCTTTTTTAATCCTTTAGCAGCATTTTTGAATGAGAGCAGTTGAAAATGACAAATGTTTTTAATCTGTATCACACCCCCATCCAAATTTGAAGCAGAGAAGAAACAGGTATGTGAGATGTTGGGGTATTCAAAAAAATAATAATAAGGTCCAGCAATCATCTCATTGGCGATTCTCTGATTATTGAAACTAAGCCTGAAATTAGAAAATTCAAATATTTGGCAGGAATATTGGTGTTATTCTTGAATTTTTACTTACAGGGTTATGTAATGTTACATGACTGATCAATTTCCACACGATAAAGAAAAAAAATCTATACTGTTGTTACAATATTCAAAAATATGCAAATTTGTCCTATTTTGGGACAATCTTAACCTATATTGATGTACTGAAACTTACCAAGTTTAAATACAATTTAAGATGTATTATTTTTTCTTTATATATTCATTTAAAACACCCATTTTAGTTTAGTTCAAGGTTTCTTTTATGATGTCAACATCATTTTCTATGACATTACCCACTTTTTGGTAAAAAGATGCAGAAAATAGGATAAGGGAAAATTTGAAATATTTCAAGTGTCACACACGTAACCAGAAAATGTCACACACGTAAGCAGACAAGTGTGACAATTAACAAAGTATAAATAAACTAATTGATCAATGGTTCCATTTGTTATTGAACATAATAATATTAAGGGGAAATGTTGAAGTCATACTATTTTTATTTAAGGATATGAAGGTAAAACAGTCAAAGTTATTAATTTATTAATTTCAGCATCAAAAACGTTGCTTTCGTCTGACGTCACACACGTAACCGATCTTTTATGACCCATGTTTCCATGGTGATACACAATTAGAAAAGAGTGCCCACTTGATATTGATGCCTTGGTTTACTAACACTTTGTCATCATATAGTAACAAACATAACTACATTCTTTAAAAAATAACAGCCTAATGAAGCGACTAAAATTTCCAATTTTTTCGTCACACACGTAACCGAGAATATATTAATTAAACCAAAAGCAAAAGGTGTTTTCAAAATTGGTTGATCATGAATCATTTTACATGCATTTTGAATTCTAAGGCCTTGTTATTAGATATGGTAGATTTTTTTTCAAAATTTGTGACATTACAAAGAGAAAACTGCGATTATCCTTCAGCAGCATTTTTTTAACAAGAGCAGTTGAAAATTACAAATGTTTTGAATCTGTATCACACCCCCATTTAAAATTGAACCAGAGAAGAAGCAGGGATGTGAGATGTTGGGGTATTCAAAAAAATAAAATAAGGTCCAGCAATCATCCCACCATAGATGGAATGCAGTGCTATACATGTGTATTTTCACAATTTGAGGATAAATTAACATTTTCTACCTGCATCCATGAAAAAAAACTAATACTTTTCAATGACTGAAATTAAGGATAGAGATTTAAGAAAAATATAACTTTAGAGCTGTATTCTATTTCATACATCACAACTTTTGGATACAATATCAATTCCTTAGAATTTAAATGGTATTTTTATACCTTAAAGATTAAATCAGTCTTGAAAGGTACATGAACATCACAAACATCACCTTAATTGCATAAAATCCATTAAGAATGTAGCAAAAATAGTAGCAAAACTTTTCATCAAGATTAGTTTTAAAATTAGCTTTTTGAATTGTGATGTTTGTTATGTAAGACAAGGCTGCAGGGCAGACGGTTCTATTTCCTGGTGTTAATCCTTTGTTTTCTAATTGTTATTCAAAACTTTGAGAGGTTGCAGGTAATTCTAGCCAAAGGTTTATGAATAGCTCTACACATATATCAAGAACGATATCGATATTTCAAGAACGGTAAATTGGATTCATGTCACATCTATAAAATCTGATTCCTGGTCAGTCAGAATTTGAAATTCTTTAGCATGGGTTCAGAATACCTGTCCATAGATCTTTAATAATTCAGTGAAAATTTGCTTGCTTACAGTAGTGCTTTTACTGCGATTGAAAGATTAATGAGTACTGAAACTAGTATGCCGGTAGTTGGTTTTAATATTAAGAATTTGATTGTCAGTGTCTGACATTCAAGTTCTGATAAAGCTGTTTGCTTGACTACTAAGTACAATCTTATAGATTTTTTTGTGTGGAAAGAACACTCATCCAGGTTGAGCAAAATGTTATATTTTCTTTTCCTTCAAACTTCATTTTCTTTTCGAAAGTTGCTTTGGGGTATTGCTAAGTTCCAACTTCCACAGTCCAAGAAAATTCAAAGAAACTCAGTCTTTCACATTATTTTAGCAGCTGAGCATGCCAGGGGCATAAGAGCATTGCACATTGCATTTTAAATTGATTGTACTGGTTCCGATGCGATAACATCAGGAACCTATGCGGTCATGATGGCGTGTGCATGTATGTGTGTGTGTGTGTGTGGAGAGGGGGCTGGGGGTGTATGTGTGTGACGGCCAGCTCGTAAACACGATATTTCAAGAACAGTAAACTGATTCATGTCATATGTGGCACACAGATAGCCCATGGACCGTAGATGTGCCCTATTGTTTTTGATGGTGATGTCATTCATATTAATGAGTAAGCATGACTTACTGTAAAAATCTTGAAATGTTCATATCATGACAACCGCATGTCTGTTTTGTTTCATATTTAATGTACTATATTGTTAGCTGGTGTGTACATGTTCATAATGTAAAAACGTTGAGTTTTATTAATATGCGTACTGGCGGGGCTTAATATGATTTTGTTAAAAAGAGCGTGTAAACACGGTATCTCAAGAACTGTACATGAGATTCAGTTCATAAATGGTACACAAATAGCCCATTGTCTGTAATGTGCCCTATTGTTTTTGGTGGTGATATCTTTTATATTAATGAGTAGGTGGGGCTTAATGTAATTTTTTTAAATGTTCATATTTTAACAAGCGCATGTCTGTTTTGTTTCATAATTGGAATAATTATTACGTTAGCTGGTGTGTACATAATCATGATGTAAAACGTTAAATTTTATTAATATGCGTAGTAGGCGGAGCTTAATATGATTTTGTTGAAAAGAGTGGTAAACACAGTATTTCAAGCATGGTAATCGTGATTGTATTGGTCCCAATGCGATAGCATCAGGAACCTATACGATCCCCTACACAGAAAGCCCATGGTCTGTAGATGTGCCATATTGTTTTTGGTGGTAATATCATGCATACTGCTAAGTGAGTGGACTTAAAGTAAAAACTTTGAAAAAGTGATAAATGACCAACTGTATATCTATTTTGCGTCATATTGGGCATGATAATTTTGTTGACTATTGTGTTCATGCTTATGTTATCAGCAGATGTCATTAATATGCATGGTGGGCGTTGCTTAATGTGAAAGTGCTAAATGATGTAAACACCATACTGTATCTCATGAACAATATATCACAGTTATGCTACATCAGGTACACAGATGGGTAATAGTCTGTACATATATTATATTGTTTTGGTAGTAATATCATGAATATCAATGAGTAGGCGGGGCTTACTGACAAATTCTTGAAATAGAATAAATGAGCAACCATTTTTGCATCATACTTGCTATGATAATGTTGTTAATTATTGTGCAAATGCTAAGGTTGTCAACATTTTATTCATCTGCATGGTGGGTGTGGCTTATGAATACATATCATGGAACAAATATTTCATGATATACAGTAACATGACAGTTTATACAAATTTTGCAAATCAATCAATGTGAAAAAAGCATCGGAACAACAAACCTTTTGGTGCTGGTTGGATTTCTTCATTTTGCCTGATTTTGAAATACAATTCACAAATTTAAAGAAAATGTTGAATAACGTTTAATAATAATAATAATAATAATAATAATAATAATAATAATAATAATAATAATAATAATAATAATAATAATAATAATAATAATAATAATAATAATAAATAATAATAATAATAATAATAATAATAATAATAATAATAATAATAATAATAATAATAATAATAATAATAATAATAATAATAATAATAATAATAATAATAATAATAATAATAATAATAATAATAATAATAAATAATAATAATAATAATAATAATAATAATAATAATAATAATAATAATAATAATAATAATAATAATAATAATAATAATAATAATAATAAGAATAATAATAATAATAATAATAATAATAATAATAATAATAACAATAACAATAATAATAATGATAATAATAATAACAATAACAATAACAATAACAAGAATAATAATAATAATAATAATAATAATAATAATAGTAATAATGATAATAATAATAATAATAATAATAATAATAATAATAATAATAATAATAATAATAATAATAATAATAATAATAATAATAATAATAATAATAATAATAATAATAATAATAATAAATGATAATAATAATAATAATGATAATAATAATAATAATAATAATAATAATGATAATAATAATAATAATAATAATAATAATAATAATAATAATAATAATAATATATAATAATAATAATAATAATAATAATAATAATAATAATAATAATAATAATAATAATAATAATAATAATAATAATAATAATAATAATAATAATAATAATAATAATAATGGTAATAATAATAATGATAATGATAATGATAACAATAACAATAGTAATAATAATAACAATGATAATGGTAATGATAATGATAATAATAATGATAATAATAATAAGAATGATAATAATAATAATAATAATAATAATAATAATAATAATAATAATAATAATATACTTGACTTCACGAAAGGTGACAGACCACGCCCCTATCTGCCTTAGCTATTGGTCTAAGCAAAGATTGTGATGTCATTTGCGCTATATTATATATATAGGCCGAAGGCAGAGATCCGAAAAATTTTGTACCTACAGTTTGCGAAAAACGTGATGCGTTTATGTAGCCATTTTTGTTTCAAGGTGCTATTTTCGTACAAACTTCGAAAAGTATTGTGTACATTTAAGTGAATGATGGATTTCGTAACAATTGATACACAACTCTAAAATTGTATGCTCCTCGATTTTATTTTGCCTTATTTTTCTGGATGAAAAATTACATTTCTTGCCCTTATTGTTTAACTCAATCTAAGCTTTATTTGTTCGAAACTAGTACGCGCATTTAAAAGGTGCTGTGGCTTAGTGGTTAGGGAGTCATGCTCGTATAGGTAATGAGTTCGATTCCCATCGTGTGCGCTGCATTGTGTCCTTGAGCAAGTCCTTTACTCTACTTGCTTCAGTCCACTCAGCTCTAAAATGAGTACAGCACTGCAGGGGAGTTAATCTGCGATGGACTGGCCTTCCAACCAAGGGGAGTCATGTACTCTCATCCGCTTGATGGTTCAAGCCGGGGGTAAGCACCATTACAAACGGAACTGACTTTGCACAGATTCTATTATAGTTTAATCCATGTCAACATAAGCCTTTTTAATGTTTTCTTTTTCAACCGGAAACAACCAATAAATTGTAAATAAAATAACAAAAATGTTTTAGAGCAGCTGAGATTTCAGCATGCTTCGCACAGACGGTAGCCATGCGTGGAGAGGGATAAAGTATGGATCGGTGTCGCACTTTTGAAATCTGTATAGGCGCAGCCTACAACGCTATAGATCTAGAGTGCGGAAACTGTCAAGATAAGAGTTAAAATCGAGGCGATTTTACTCGTTTTTTATTTTCAATTTTACATCTTTTTAAGCATTTTTCAAAAATGATTGTTGATTTTAAAGAATTTGTTTCAGTCTAACGGGTAATTGGAAAATTTAGATACTCAAACTTTGTAACTTTCTTTTCTTTTCTTTTTGATGCGATGGTTTGTGGTTGTTATTGTAGGACTTGAATGGGTTCCGCGAAAATTCCGTAAGTACATTTGAAATCTAACTTCTATATCAGTTGGGAGCATGACCTTGCAATATGACCGTTACTGCGATGTTTTTTATTTCTGAACACTTGACCCGGAAGTTCGAATTGAGCGTATTGTGGTTTGTAAAACGATTACTCCCGAATGAATCCGGATAATTTAAATTGCTCTAACGTATGTAATTCAATGTTAGTCACTATAGGAGAAGATCAGATGACGTACAAGACATTATATTTGGGGTTAAATTGGGATTCGAGCATTTTCAGTCTCGGTAAAGTTCCCAAAATAAAGACTTTTCGTGGCCCATTTTGTGATGATCTTCGAAAAAATCAGATTCGTCAATCGTTTTTCTGATCTTTTCCTCATAGCAGACAACTTTTTATTAGGCTCAATATGCTTTTATAAAGTACACTATTAGTGTCGTCAAATTTAAGCCAACTTCAAGTACTTTTAGTAGATGGAAATGCTCAGGAAAAATTCCAATCTAAATTTCCACTTCTTAGACCTAATTTTCTTCCTAACGTGATAAGGTGTGGCTTTTTCGTAGCACTGAGGTTGTTATTATGGCAATGTATTGAGACAGGACGGAATTATGCAAAATAAAATTAATTTGGTTGTACGATTTTGATTCATTTTTTTATTCATAACCTACAGTATCATTTGATCTTAAAAAAATTCTCAAGTATCCCTTAGTTGTTGGAGAGGAAAGTACTCCAGCATCACATTGTCTTGATATAGAGTTATCACCACCTTTTACTTTCCCTCAAAAATTGTGATTTACAGAGCAACAGAGAAATCAAATAAGTGCTATATTTCTAAAAGAAAAAAAGTTCTCAAATAAGTGCAGTATCAGGACTAGATCCGTATTAACCCATCAGTCATTTAGCTTGCATGGAAGCTACAGCAACACCAACTGAAGAAGAATGCTGTGACTGACAGTGATGACAATGATGTGTCCATTTATCCTAATTTTTTTACAGCATACTTCATACATGATAAAATGAAATAAGTGTTGCTATATGTGAAATATTATTTCATGAGATGATTCTTTCATATTATATCTTTCTTTGTTTTACCTGCAGTGATGAAATGGATCAGTACATTTTCATATTGGAGCAGTGTAAGACATGAATATGAGTACAACAATATCTTTGCATTAACAGAAAAGGTAAACAAGATGGAAACTATCATTATCGGTCCTCTAGAAAATTGAAGTTAGAAAAAGTAAAGTTATATGTAACTGGTTAATGGTCAATAATTACCATCTCTAACAATATTGTCATTATTATAAAACAATAATTAATTTGTATAGTGCAAAATCATGTTAAGCATTTCTATGCGCTGTACAAAGAGAAAATGATGGGGAGGAGCAGGAAAATAAGTAGAACTTTTTAAGGATTCTTTAAAATATATCGATGAAATTTTTTGTCCATTTTCTAACACCAGAGTAAGAGATTGATAGATTTGCTGATATCGAATAGTCTTTTCTTTGTAGCATTTCATAGACACATACTTCCAAAGGCTGTCATAGAAAAATAGTGACATCTAGAACATTTACCACACAGTTCGGTGTAAGAAAATATTGACAAGGAAGTGTAATTAAAAAAGCATATTAAGTTTCAGATAAACAGTAGCAAATCAAATTTTGAGCTCTATTAGGGTATGTATAATATGTAATGTAATGCAGTATGATATAAAATATTTTTGTAGTGTAGTATATTGTTTTTTCCTCTATTGACCTAGAGAATATATTTTTTACTGTGGGATATGGCAAAGGAAAAACAAAGCTATTGCTCTCTTTGAAACTATTGTAGATTACAATTTTCACTCACGAGACAACCAACACTTTGTATGTGTGTGAACAATTATTTGTTGAGTTATTTCACAAAGTTTTAAAATATTCAATTTAAAGGTAAATTTAATTTACATCATTAACTGATGTCTGGTCCATTAAAGCAAACATATAAAGCTTGCTCAGACGTAAAGTGAAATATACCTGTAGTTCAAATCAAAGTTTAAAAGTCTACGAATGGGTAGGTGAAAAGCTTATGTAATTCTTTATATTTCCTTCCTAAATTTTAGTTCTTGAAAATAAGGACAAAGTCTATTCCTGCTAGATTATGGTTAGAGGTATTATCAAGACTTAAAAACATTTGGTTAAGTTTCCTTTCCATTTTTCATAAATGTGTGACAATGAATTAAAAAACAAAACAAAGGTGTTGCATGAGGAAATAGGAACTTCCACCCACTCATACATCAGAAAAGGAACATAAAGAGGAACAAAAATTTGCATATGTTGGCCTGAAAATTCAGAATGCTCTTAAATGGTCAATTCTTAACCGATTTGGATGATTATTTTGCTACTTTCTATGGATATTAAAGCAATTTAGCTTAAGTCACTGCTACCCATCCATATATCTTGAAAGAAGCACCTATACATATGAAGGGCTTAATGCATTGCTTATTTGTGATGAAGTTGAAACAAGACTTACATTTGAACCAAAAGAGGTAGATAAATTGTACTATCAAATAAAATATTTTCTTTGAGTTTTCTTAAATGTTATTGTGAATGTTTGTAGTTATGTACCATTTATCCCCAATTATTTATCTATAAATTCATCTGCCTCAAACAAGGATAGACATAACAGTTTTGAATTTATTTTGTATACAAAATACATACTGTAGATCTAATGGAGCCACTTTTTTTTATTGAACTAGCACACAGGCTTATTGTAACAGACATGCAAGGTACACAAGAATGTCCTGCATTCGCAAAGTAATGTGTTGTGTGATACTAAACCAATCCAATAATGTATTCGTTTATTTTTGTCAGAAACAAGGATGGAAAGTATAAAAGTAATATTGAAAAGACTTTCTATTCAATCTGAAAACCCAGACAAAAGTTATGCCCAATTTTGAAATGCTTACTCTTAAAATGATTTAATAGATAATGGGAAAAGAGTAATGCACCATCACATGTAAAATTTAATTGGATTTAAACAAACAAAAAGTACTACAATGATTTTATTGAAAAGTGTGAGACAGATTTTCCAGGAGGGAAGGAATACATAATTGTGTTAAAAGTTACCTTAGAAATGCAAAATTGCTATCATGATTTTTTTTCTTTTCACCCTGGATCCAGGGCCCTGTGCGGCCGTACTGATCTAGTAAGGCCACTGTGTTTACCTGTATCCTTGCTTCGCTGAGTTTGGTTTGTTCGGCTAAGTCTTCACGGGCATTGATATCTGGATACGCCGAACGAGTAAAGGTTTCCTCCAGAAGGCGCAATTGATCAGGGGTAAAAGATGTTCGTTGACGACGACGGGGCGATGGGCGTCTCCTACCGTCATTTGTAATATTCAGAAAATTTCCTGAAGAATTTGATTGATTTTGAAATGCCACGCAAGATGGGCCTGTATAGTGAAATGTAGAAAATTGTAAGAGGCTTTAAAGAATACACACACACATATATATATATATATATATATATATATATATATATATATATATATATATATATATATATATATATATATATATATATATATATATATATATATATATATATATATATATATATATATATATATATATATATATATATATATACATATATATATATATACACACATATATATATATATATATATATATATATATATATATATATATATATATATATATATATACACACACATATATATATATATATATATATATATATACACACACATATATATATATATATATATATATATATATATATATATATATACACACATATATATATATATATATATATATACATATATATATATATATATATATATATATATATATATATATATATACACACATATATATATATATATATATATATATATATATATATATATATATATATATATATATATATATATATATATATATATATATATATATATATATATATATATATATATATATATATATATATATATATATATATATATATATATATATATATATATATATATATATATATATATATATATATATATATATATATATATATATATATATATATATATATATATATGTATATATATATATGGGTAATTCCATATATTTTATGGTTAATTCCACAGAAATAGGGACAAAGCCTGAAAATTGAAAATACTTTCATGGAGCAAATTATTTGTTTTCATAATCAAAGTAAATTTTAAAGAAATTTGAAGTATTTATGCAAAATAAATTGATAATCGCTGCCCTTTATAAAGTATCATGCATTATGCAAATGTGAATTTTTGGAGCTAATTTATGGTCAAAATTTCACCAAAATTTGTTCATGGTGTACTAACTATGTAGATTTAATGTGTTTTAGTGGTTGAGGTATGCACATGCTTTTCCAGATGGCCGAATGCATGCATATAATGTACATATTTATACTGTAATGACTGGATTTTTTGAAGCAACATTTGAAAAATTCAAATCAGAGATGAAGTATGAAAAAAAATATTTCAAATCCTTTTTATTCAGACTGATATCTATATATCAGTTGTACCCAATAAATTGAATTTATTCTATTTTCAAGCATATGGTTTTTTTTATGGGGTGACTTACTTTTCTTAGCCTGTTATCTTGTCATGTAATGTTATTCATATTGATATCGTTATATCAATTTCATCCTGTCAATGAAATCATATACATTTACAAAACACTCTGGTAGAATACAAAATGTGTAACACCTACGTCACAAGTTATGTGACGGGTGTTACGTACAAATGAAAGATGCATTATGCAATACAAAGAAGGTCAACGACATTAATTTTAGAAATGGTGTAAATTAAAATTCATTGTTTATCAGAATAGGTAATGTATGCCCTTTAAACCTTCTTTTATGTACTAAAATCATTGAAAGTGCAGTAGTGTGACGTCCTTAGTTTGATACGGCAATTGCACGGCAATTTAAGCAGAGACTGATAAAGTATATCTGTCTTCGTGCTGACATTTATTTACCCCTTACTCTACCACGCAGCGATATCATAGCCGTTTTGGGTGTCCCATCTTTAACCCCGCCTACCGAGCGCGTTTTCAAAAAAGTGCTGGTAGAGTAAGTGTTAACTGTTTAACACAATATAAGAAAACATAAGCAAAATAAAATAGGAACGTAAAAGAATGTGATACAACTGTACGCCAAAGTAGCTCTACCCGATAAGCTCAAGCTACCGCTCACGCGAGAAGTTATAACAAAGAGAAAATGTTCGAAGACTTTTAACTTGGATGAAGGCAATAAAAGTAATTCGAGCCGGTCGCGTAATATACTTGACAATTGAGGACACACGTAATTCTCATTGTTACATCACTCCCAATTTTTCAAAATAAAACGATCTCATTTCAATATAAAAATTAATTTCACGAAGTAGGAGAATTGTGTATCTGGCTTAACAGCAATGCAATACTTCGTTTATCAAATATCTTCTCCCAAATTTGTTTGCAAAAATTTATTCACTTGTAATTATGTGATATGTAACAATACCTTATCGTTTATATATGTAGTTGCAATGTTTCAGACATATGATATTAATCAGTAGTGTGTATCTATCTACCGATAATTCTTCTTTTATACATGTAGTGTAATAAAGTAGGCTACAAGACATTCCACTGGAAGTCAGAATCTTTTCAATACATTCATAGATAAATAAATTGCGTATACAAAACAGACTTTCATACGATTGAGTACCAACTCTTTCTGTTTAACATTGGTAGTCAATTATATTTAAAACCTAAATTTCCAAACTAACACATACACTCAAATGTACACGAAAAAATATGCTTTCCAAATACACCAAATCTTGGTTAAAACATTATACTTTATTAAGATCAATTTTACTTAAAGGATTAGTTCAGTGTTTAAGCATGATAAAATCATCACAAAAGCATTTAGCCACAGTTTCGGCCGTTTGGTTTGGTATTACATATCAATTTCACACCCTTAGCTTTATTGTTTTATAGGGGACGGTCCGCCCCGCCCATCCGTGGGCCCGAATTTCCCCCTGCGGGTCCGCCCTGCCCCTGGGATCCGCCCAGCCCCTCATGAGAAAAAAATGTATTTTTGTAGATTTTTTTAAACCTATTAATCTTAATTAAGCTCATAAATGAAATACCTTACATGGATACATAATACAGAATGATAACATAGTAAGCAATTGTCCTGTTTGGCTCATGAATGGTCTTCATCAATATTAGTCAGAATAGTTTCATTCCGAGGTATGATTTTAGCAAAAATTCTAGAGCTTCTTCACCATGGGATTGAGCCTTAAGCATTAAGGAGGCCCCTGGACTCCACACCGAAAAGACGCAGTGATTTGCGCGCGTATTAATGTGCCCCACATCAAGTCTAGCACCCTGCCCCTTTTAAAATCAAGCTAGGGGTCTGAATTAACATACTTGCTAAAATGATCGATGATCACTAAGACATACCGATTTTCCTTTAAAGTCAGGGGTAATTCTGTTATATTAGAACAAACAATTTGAAAGGGAAAATCTGATTATGTTTCCTAGAGCTCTCACAGTTAGATGTGGGTTAACTCGAGTTGACATGAAAGAGATACTTTACAAAATCTTTCCACATCCTTACGCATGAATGGCCAGTAACAAAAGCTATGCAATCTTTTATAAGTTCTCTGAACAATAAAATGACCACTGAATTTTGCAGCATATGATATACCATCGCTCCAGGTATAACTGTTTGATAAAATGTGATATTTCTTGGCCAGATATGGACTCTCCTGCAAAGTATTTCATCTGTCACAAAGAATTTAGGGAATTCTCCCCAAAATTTGCTTATTGTGGGCGGTCTTCTAACAATTTTGTTGCACGGTGGCCTTTAACCTTGCATTACCCATTGAATTACCTCGCAAAGAATGGGGTCATGACTGATGATGTTGCATATCATCATTATGACTAGTATAAATTGTATGTGCATTCTCTGCCCTTCTGTTTCACAATCATTGCTATCACAGAAACCACTTGACCTGATTGGTGAAATGTCTTCTGATTTTGCACCTGACAATTTTCTTTTAATAGGTTATTTCTGAACTTAAGATTTGACACTTTTTCCTTAGATTTAGCATCACATTGGCTCATTCCTGAGCAACCCAAATTACATTGTATTCCTACTGTTTCTGTTCTTTCTTTCCTTTCAGGTTACAGTAAACAATGTTCATGCGTGCTACTTGTGGCCCGATGTTAAAATCCAGTATAGATCATATTTAATCGTGGAATTTCACAAAGAATCAGATAAACGTCTCTTGAATAGGAAACAGTGGATTTTTAAACTATTAAATGACCTGATGGCATTAAACAGAAACTGAAGATCGGTCGTTAGTCGCGGAACACCCATAGGCGCAGTGGCGTTGCATAGTTGATTGCTACCTTCTTCACAAAGCCGCGGCACGAAATGTGAGTGTAATTCCCTCTTCGCGACGGCATTCTTGTAGCCCTAGCAGGATTTGTTAAGCCCTGGCGGGATTCTTTTTAAGTCCTAGCAGGGGATTAATTAAGCCCTAGCGAGGATTTTTTGTATTTCTAGCGGGGGATTATTGTAGCCCTAGCGGGAAATTTTTGCAGTCCTAGATTCTTGTAGCCCTAGCAGGATTTTCTAAAGCTACATTTCATTTTCAAGCTCCAGCTCTAACATAAAACACGATTTTTCATTAAAACCTATAGCGGGAATATTGCTTTTGGACAACTAGACCGGAAGCCCAGAACTTGTATTCAAGTGAAAAGCCCCAGGAAGAACTGACCTCATGTGTTAAAAGCCCCCTTCTCCCCCCCCCCCCCACCACCCCCTCCCACGTTGCAAAAAATGGATTGCTTCCGGGTCTGGACCGGGGGTTCCCGCCAAAATCACGTAATCAATGACGTCATTACCACACATCCATTTCAGCAATATCTGGATAACTATACTTGATAATATTACATTTAATATGTCTACACCCATGTTTTCATGGTCAGTGAATCCAATGGTAACCATGGCATCGTGACATAATGCGTAGTTTTCTCTGTATTATATTCACCCGCCAAAATCACGTGATAGCTGAAGTCATTATCATCAAATATATTTTCGTCAATATCTAGAAAACTATTGTTAATTCTACAAATTTGAATATTTTCTAATTTATAAATAATTCAATTTAAAAAAACAAACAATGATCATAAAATCTTGGGAAGCGTCGAGCTGGAGGACCCAAGGAGGAGTGGGAAGCATCTACATTCTATAGTTGGGATATGTTAACAAAATCAAGTTCTATTTGAGACACTTCCAGAATTGTCGCATGTAAAATCAGTCGTGCTACTAACAGGATGGAAAAGAAGATGCTTTGAGGGGACGGAGAAGGTGATTCCTCCATTCTACACATCTATGAAAAATGAAATATTCAAGCTTACACCATCGACAGCTGCATTTATCCAGCAAGAGAAACTTGAATTTCTGTGGCTGCTTTGATCCTTTACACAGAAGTTGCCACTCTTTACTGGTTTCTTTTCCCAATTTGTGACAGACAGCCTCCCAAAACCGTTATCACATTACCTGATTACATGGACCCCATATATCAACCTCCAACATGAAATTATGTTGTGAAGGAGACAATGGTGCTGGTAAAAGTTGCTCAGGAGACAAAACAAGAATACGCTGCCATCACATATGATCTTGCTATGGCATTAAAAGCATAAGCATACTCTATCCAGCTGTCCAGGCTTTGAAAATTCCTACCTTTGACAAAGTCATCATTTTGCTTGAAAACTTTCATATTGAGATGGCTTTCTTTGGATCTATTGGAACATTGAGTGAGGAAAGAAGCTTCGATTACAGTTTGACAAAAAATGAATGTGCAGAAGACGCTGTGTGATTTCTGGAGCCTTTGACAAGAATCAAGGCTTTGAATTTTTCAGCAGAGAATTTGAAAGAAGCTAAGAATGCAGTACGGAAGCTTAATGTGGCATAGGGAGTCAGAGATGTTTTGGGGCGAATCCTAGCTGTTACACCTAAGACAAACGATGCACTAGACCTTCACAATATTCTTAGTTTTCCCATTATTGAAGTGCATCTTTTCCTTGCTCGTAATAAGGGAACACCCCGAGGTGGGGGTGGGGGTGGGAGAGGGCACTTCCATACTGAAGTGGCAGGTATGTGCCTCCCAAAATTTTAGAATTGGACTGCAGTATGAGAGGTTTTTTGGTAACTGCAGTATGACAATTTATGATTTTGATACCTGCAATATGAAAGTAAGTGGTTTTTGATACGTGCAATATCAAAATATGCAATTTTTTTAAACCAGCAGTATGAGAGATTGGACTTTAAGACAGACAATGCAGCTCTCATAAAATTCCTTGGAAGTTCTTCGTTACTAGTCTTCCCTCAATCACAGCCACAGTGATAGATAAAGGTTTAATCGTCCATGAAATCGTATTTCAACACAAGTCCAAATATACCACCAGCAGACCATGACTAGAGTTTTGTTTGAGTCGAGGACAGTAAGTCCACCTAGTTGACAAGTATCAAACACCATCCATTAAAGACTGTGAGCAAAACTTCCATCTTTCACTGGATGGAGCATTCATTATCACAGTACCTGATCAAGCCCAGAGAAAGAGTGGTACAGAATTACTTAAAAATGGGTCATTGAAAGAAGAGTTTGCAAAGTTTGTGATGGAAGAATGGTAAAAGCCATAGTATGGGTCAATAATTGGAGATAAAACAAGTTATGTTTTACATGGTGGTGTTCGTATACGAATGAAGAACGAGAACAATAGGCTGCAAACACAAGAACCCCACAGCTATCAATATCAACACGAAGAGGCTAATACACTCATTGCATTTTACACGAACATTATTTCCAGTGGTAACATTCTTGTAAGGTCCACTAATACAGGCGTCCTCCTCATTCTGATTGCTTTCTGGAAGATCGACGGGGATTAACATCATCATGGACTAATGGACTATGGACTGATGGATCTGCCAACCACCAAATATACATTAACGTCTGTAACCTAGCTGATCCTCTTGAAAAGAAGCAGCCTGATTTAACCGATGCACTTATTGGCATTCACTGCCTGACAGGTTGTGATTATTCTTCATGTTTCTTCAGAAAAGGAAAAGTGACACCCTTCCAAATGATGGAATCAGATGCTACTTATGAGACTGCAGTACGATCTCTGACTTTGAAGTAGATATTCCAGGCGTTACTTCATTTGTCTGCTCCTTGTATGGATTCAAAACATCAGACATAAATGAAGCCCGGTATTCTTATAGATAAGAGGTGGTAAAAAGAAAGACCCTTTTCAAGAATAAAGAAGAAGACAAACAAAATGGCTCGTATGTGGCAAAAATGTGGAAAGGGCTGATCAGATTGATCCAACTTGTGGAGAGAGTCCCACAGACTGGAGGTACTTGACCCAAAAGGGCTTAAAACCAGACTGGTAATCAGGAGGTTCAGTTCCATAGTCTCTCACAGCTCGCGGATTACCGGTAACGTGGACAGTTCCACATATGAGGAGTCAGATAGTTCTTAGAGTGACTAGGAGAGTGAAGACAATGATACAGAAGAAAAGTAATCATCAGATCATAAAAAAAAATCACTTATCTACTTATATCATTATGTTTTACGTTATAAATATGTATTTTACTGTTTTTATGAAAAAGTATGTTTGGCATTATTGTCCGTGCTATATCTGTATTAGTAAATGATACAGAATGGGTAGTATGGTGGTATGACATATCACTGTTTCATTTAAATAAATTAAGTCAAGAGCTTCATAATTGAAGGCAAGCTTTAAATGTAGGACTGCAAGGACAATGCCTACCGGAGAAAAAAAAGGTGATAAAATGGCTTCTCACAGGTGAGATACCAAGTCAATTATATGAATTAGGTGCGCAGATTAAAAAGAAGTGAACTAAAAATTGGTTCAACTTGTGATTATTGTTATTGACCATTAAACCATGGGTGTGTAGCAGTATGATGTATAAGTTTCTAGATATTGAAGAAATAATAGGTTATGGTAATAGTACTAGTAATTACGTGACTTCGGCGGATGAACAAATAACATTGAGAACTACTCATTATTTCACGCTGTCATTGTTACCGGTGTGTTCTTTGACCATGAAAACAAGGGTGTACAGCAGACACATTATTTGTAATTATACCAAGTATAATTTTCTAGATATTGAAGAAAATATATCTTATGGTAATGGCATCAGCTATCACGTGATTGTGGCCGATGAATAAATTGCAGAGGAAACTACTCATTATTTCACGATGCCCATACGGTTCCCATACTGACCATGAAAACATGGGTGTAGAAACATTAATTGTAATATTATCAAGTATAAGACTCCAGATATTGCTGAAATGGACTTGTGGTACTGACGTCATTGATCACGTGATTTTGGCGGGAACCCTTTAGCACCGATACGGCAGTTTTGCATTTTTGCAATTCAACCCATGAGGTCAGTTCAAAACACATAACGTGGGAGGTAGACTGGTTTTCAAAAATTATAAACAAAATACAAATAAAAACAAATTGATCACGTTTCATAACGAAAGAAAGCTAAGTAAAATATTAGCACTCTGTAGAGCGCATACTCCATTCCCGTGGCAATTCCAACATGCCTATAATCATTTTAGATTTCATTTGATCTCCATACCCAATATAATCTACCTCAGAAATCCTAGGCCCACCAAGATCCATCCCCAACTTTTGATCTGTAATGAAAATTTGCAATCTTTCATAGTCGTGACGATTTTTCCTCGTTTTCAGCCATTCCAGGGTGCGGAATGTTTTTTTTCTTTTGTACAAAAATATTATGAAAAATTCGACAATAATTAGATTTCTGGGAGTTTTCAGTTGAGGTATGTGCAATTTTGGTTTAAATCACGAAAAATCGTGTTTTACTCTGATTAACCGTAATGATAGTGTCCCTATGCCTAGAATTATCTCAACAATATTATCAATTGATGATAAAAAGATGTTATATGAATTGCCATATAATGAATGAGCCAATTGAACTACAAAACAATATACCTGGGTGAGTCGATGTGTGATTTGCCAAACTTGCAGATGCGCGTGGGTCGAAGGAGTCTTCTATTACTGAATCTACGTAACTTGAGTTGCTTATAGAGCCACTTGCAATAGATCCACGAGTATCCATTTTGGATGATTAATCAGCTTAGTTTATTAAATAAAAGCAAAATAAGTTTCAGAACGATATTGTTTCGCGTATCACTTGTTCGTGAATTATGTTACCGTTGAAAGCAATTGATTTTCGTTGATTGAGAAAAAGGGTTATCCAAGAATATTAACCGCTCAAAATATATTACTGACGACCACTCCCGTCAAGCTATTTTTATTTTTTTGGTGAAGAACTCAGATCTGGTTGTTTGTATATTTGATTTATACACAAATGAAGTATATCATTCAGATATGATGAAATGACGCAACAACTTTTTTCTTTTTGTTGAAGAATGTTTTAACTTTTTTGAGTCATTTACTTTCGCAGGCGCATTAATAATATTCTCGATTGATCTTTGCCACCAGATGGTATCATCTGTCAAAACGTTTTTTGTCTTTTCTAATGAATGGTATCACTAACGAGCCTGATAATGCAATTTGCACTCCCCTAACCTTGTAAAAGATTTAGAATCTTGTATTAAGATTGTTAAGTATAAAATATTTTCAGCTTAAATTCATTTTCAGCGACTCATTAAAGAGTAACCTGGTAAATGTGTCTTTGATTACATTACATGATGTAAGGGATTTAGTTTGTTGACCTGTGATGTTTAAAAGAAGCAAAACTGAATATGTGTTGATGAGGTAAGCGGATTTAAAGATTTAGGTATGTCTGCATAGCAAAATTGTAGGGTGCACTGATGTATGATAATTACATGAAATATTATATTTACAAGGAACTGAAATCTGGTTCTTGTTCACAAAAGAACATTAGCAGATAAGAAAATAAACTATCTTTTGTTTGTTAATGCAGTCCTAAAAATATCCACATTAGTGATAACAACAGGAAATATGCTTATTTGTATAATGTGTAAATCGCTCCCGTTAGAATTATGGGTGTGCCCGTCTTAATTTCAATTCCTAATTGAAATCAATGTAATAGACCAAAAATATATAAATTTACTTTATATTTCATATTCACAGTATAGCATCATGCCTTAGATGTTTGTACCTTGGCAGTAGGTGGGGTGTGAAAACACCCATCGCACCATCCTTATGGGCTTCTTGTTTGTTCTTATTTGTTTCTGTTCCCCACAGTCAAGAAACATTGACAAACCAATCAATTAACACCTCGGAAGTGACGCAGTGGTGAGTCTAAGGGGAGCTTAGACTTAGACTTGGGGCTTAGCCGAAAAATGCAGGAAGCCCCCCAAAAATTCAAAGTCCTAAATATAATTAAGTGAAACAAGAAATGAATCATTGAAAACAGAGATATTGGGATTTTTATTCGTATCGACTGAATTATCGTTATTTTTGGACCGACACTGTTCCATTTTGCATCAAAAATATGTACTGGTAAGTCATGCGACCCACTTAAGTCACTTCAAATGACCCACCACTAATTGAACAATTATGGACAGAGGCGGTGGAAGATGTTTGAATCTGGAGCACATGATCTTGGGGGGTGGGGGGAGGCACAGGATCTTAGGGGCACTTTCCAAGTCAACCCCCTACCCCTCCTCACGGAAAATGTCTAAGCTGGGTTTTTTTTCTGCTGAGAATAAATTTAACTCTGTGTATAAGTATCAATTAGACTAGAAAGTAAATATTCACTCTCAGTTTTTAGCAAGTCAGTGGCAAGGGTCTCCATTGTATGGTATGCAAATTAAAGGCGCCCCATGAGTGAGATTTGGGGTATTTTGTTTGATGTTTGTGATTCTTTCTTCAATTTATCAATAAAAAAGATCAATTACAGTAAGATGACTATAACGTCTATCATCTTTACAAAAAAAGTGAGGGAGAGGGCGCGTCAGTTTATGTCATGACAATGGTTCTGGCGCAAATAATAAGTTTTGCCCGTGGCCCAACTTATTAACATGGCATAGCCCATTTCAAAGATGTCCCAATTACTAACCCAAATACGATTATGAAAAGGTATGGTACAATAGATAAATATGAATTACTGTATGTGTAGACAAAATATGAAGCACATAATTATTAGTGAAAATGGAGTTAAATAAACAATTGGTAATTGTAAGAATTGTGTCAAGCTAATGTGGGTGAAATCCCAAGAATGATGTACGTGGTGGGCATTGTGGCTCAGTGTTATAATCTGCGTCGTCCCAACCATGAGGTCATAGGTTGGAGTCCAGCTCTGTGCATCAAAATTGTGGTCAAGTTTTTTAACTGTGCTTATTCCCATCTGCAATCCCATATCATCGACCTAAAAAATTTGCCACACAAAACTGGGAATTGAGGTAGCCAGAATCTGAATTTTCTTGAATAGGTTAAGGATAAATCTCGATACAAAAATCATACTTATATGTTATATTATGTCATTCATGTGTAGGTCTACATTGTTTTTAAGATTAATTCTAGGAATTTCCTTTCTATTTACAGATAGCAGCAATCATTGTTATCTTTTTATAATACCAAGTACCTTTAGGAAATTTTACCAACCAGCTCTATGGTATTGATATGGTAAGGTAAGGTGACAACATTAGGCCGTGGGACATCCCTTGATTTTGTTTCATTCCATGCTACAGAAAAAGGGATCAATCAAATTGAATTACCAAAAAAATACAAATTTACTCTGATTGGTAAAGATAAGCCCAGCTAAAAATCATTTATTTTTAGCTTGATGAGCTTACCCGAAGGAAAACGACGCACGGGGGAATATGACGCACCGTAAGGTTCTTGCCTAATACTGAAAAATAAGTGGCACCATCATTTCCAAGGACCGCGACTCGGATAATGTCGAATTTTACGAGTGAAAGAGTTGAGTTTTGCATCAACAACCTTAAAATATTGATGATACTGTTCAGAATTTCCCCCACGAAATGGCAGAGGATTACCTCAGCAAAGAATGACTTGTTCCCAAAGTTTGTATCGTTTTTAACGATACTGTGGTAGGGGTTACGATTAATTTCTCATTTGCCTAACGAGATATAATACCAAGTAAAACCAGTAATTTCAGGTAATTTTAATGGAGAAGAAGAAATGTTACTTTTGCGAAGAAATGTTACTTTACCGAATGTAAAGCAAAGATAGGCAAAAATAGATATGCAATGACACAACTAGCATAGATAGACCCTAGGGGTGGGTGAGGGTGCAGGAGAAAGGGGGAGGGCGATGAGAGTGGTGTTTTTATTGGTGAGAGTTTTTGATTTTGGTGAAGAGAATGGTGTAGTCTCTACTGTATTATTGTAGACCTTTATATTTGTTCATAGTTTGCCTCTAATTTTAGTAGTTTATTTTAGTAGTTTAGTAGTTTATTTTAGTATAGTTTTTCTTAGTTCGCCTCTTATTTTAGCACTTAAGCTTTTAAAAATTTAAAACATCTATATGATTTTGTTGATAAAATTTACCTTCAAATTTGATATATTTCTGCTTTCACCTATGTTTTAAATTGTTTACCACATTAAATCTTTACTGCGTCATTTTTTCCTTACAGGGGGAATATAACGCGTTTCACCTTTTCTGGCCCTCAGGACGCGACAGGACTAAACTCCATGCTCGAAATCCGCCATCTTTTAATTGAAAATTATTATTTTTTAATTTAATCTAATGAAGAAAATATTGACTTCAAATTAAATACTATTTATCAATCAATTTCAACAACGCTAATTCAAAAAAAAATTGGCGTTGTTTTTATTCGCAAAATTCATGTATATTGGCAACGTTGAGGAATGCAGACGAAAAGTTCTGGTGCCAATCCGATTATTTTAATAGCCAGGTCCAAAACGTTATATGAAGAATGGTATCGTTTAGATATTTTTACTGTTTCAGAAACAAAATATAAAATATTTATTACACTAAGATATTTTTTGAAGAGTCACAAAGAGATAGTGAAGGAGAATGATATTATTTGAAATTTGAAATGAACGAGGCTAGTCTACCCGGAAACTTCAACAGCTAAGTTAAGAAATTGTTAGTGTGAGTACGTACGCCACTTTCTCAGTGGCGTGTCTAACGGGGGCTATCCCCATAAAAAAACGTCGTAGCCTCCCCGCACCCCCCCCTCCCCCATTTTTATTATTCTATGAAAGCCATCTATAAATTAACTGAAATATTGGATGAACTATAAATAACGCAAATGTTAGCATTTTTTCAATCGTATCGACTGAATTATCCTTAAATTTGGACCAAACTTTTACAGTTTGCACCAAAAATCCTTAATTTTGGACCACATATCTTTAATTTTGGGCCCAAAATCTTCAATTTTGAATAAAAATTCTTCAATAATCTTCAGTTTTGGATCAAAACTTTACGTTTATACCAAAATCTACAACATAGAGCCAAAAACCTTCAGATAATATTAGGAAGGTGAAAGCCCTAATATTATAATGAGCCACCCTCCCCACACAATAATTTTCAAATAGGCCTTTATCTTTTCGCCCGACCGGCAAATTGCCAACCAGTGGCGTAGATAGGATCCTACGGGCATGGTATATCCTTGAATTGTCAAGAAATTTTCTTCATTTTCGGGGAATTGCTCAAATTAGTTTCTGAAAAATTCCTTTCATTTTTTGGAAAATTTTCTTTATTTTTGGGAAATTTTTAATTTCCATGGGAAATTCTCTTCATATTCAAGAAAATTTCATTCATTTCCGGAAAATCACCGTCAATTCGGGAAATTTTTAGGAAATGTTGCCAAAATTTTCAAAAGATTTACGCATTTTTCTTCAATTTTGTGTTCATATTTTGACAATTTTAATACTTTCACAAGAATGCAACCGGGAAATATTAAACTCCGTCGGAAGGGGGGTGGGAGTGGGGATAAATATTTGTTCTCATTAGGGGGCTTACAACCCCTCAAAACAAAAAGCTAGACATACCCTGCACTTTCCATCTACTGAAGTAATCTTACAGCCTGAATCTGAATAGATTAAGGTAAAGGTATGTAATGGAAACGTATAGTATAGTGCACATTACTGTATGAACATTCAATGGTGCTTTGCAAACTTACAGGTTAAGTCGGCAAAAATCTTTCTGGACATAAACGCCAACCGAGTGTAGCAAGTATGAGGAAAAAACAATTAACAAGTGTAGTAAGCTAAGTTTAGCTTTGAAACAGTTTAGACGTGGTGAATGTAGCCTATATCAATGTCTTGGTGGTCTGGCGGTAAAGTTTTTCAATCTTTAAGTGTTTGAGCAGTTGGGGAAAGAAGGAGTATTTACATTTTTGAGCATAGGAAACGTGGAATTTCTGATATCATGAATATTTCTTGTATTGATTATTACGTTTGGGATTAGGTTATATCATTATCAATAGGCGATGTTTGTTATTGATTTTATATAGCATATGGAAGCGGATGTTCTTTCTTCCTGTTTTTAGCAGGGCCAATCTAATTCACGAGTCGTTATTTATTGTATATATTATATTTGATGATAAATTAATTAGTATCTACATCACCTTGTTATCTTTCTTTGCTCTCCGTTTTTGAGGAAACTGACTGAGGACCAGTTTCAAATTAGGGAGGATGAGGACAAACTGACACAGAGGCGCGTAGGAAGTGAGAGGCCACCCCCGAAAAGCGCAACCGCTTGCAAGTAGTAAGAAGCCACTAAACAGGTAGTGGCCAATCACTACCTGTATAGCAGCCCCTGAGATTTTCCAGGTCATCGGATTGCGTCACAAGATATTCTCGACGACGGAGCTTCTGAATAGTGAGCTTCTGAAATGAGCACCTGTGTAGTGGCTCCTGATATTTCTTCATCTGGGTCATCGGATTGCCGTCACAAGATATTCTCGATTGTTCTGCAAAATCTTTTTAACGAGGTGTATAGTTCATGTGCAATGCTGGATTCTGATTAGTCACTACCTGTAAAGTGACCTCTGAGGTTTTTTCCTCTGGGTCATCAAATTGCGTCACAAGATATTTTCAATTGTTCCATAGAATCCTTTGCTTGCTTCTGATTCGTCACTACCTGTATAGTGGCCCCTCAGATTTTTTCATCTGGGTCATCGGATTGCGTCACAAGATATTCTCGATTGTTCCAGAGAATCCTTTGCTGGCTTCTGATTGGTCACTACCTGTATAGTGGCCCCTAAGATTTTTTATTTTGGGTCATCGGATTGCCGTCACGAGATATTCTAGATTGTTCTGCATTGTCCTTTTAGCGAGGTGTATAGTTCATGTGCAATGCTGGCCTCTGATTAGTCACTACCTGTAAAGTGACCTCTGAGGTTTTTTCCTCTGGGTCATCAAATTGCGTCACAAGATATTTTCGATTGTTCCATAGAATCCTTTGCTGGCTTCTGATTGGTCACTACCTGTATAGTGGCCCCTAAGATTTTTTATTTTGGGTCATCGGATTGCCGTCACGAGATATTCTAGATTGTTCTGCATTGTCCTTTTAGCGAGGTGTATAGTTCATGTGCAATGCTGGCCTCTGATTAGTCACTACCTGTAAAGTGACCTCTGAGGTTTTTTCCTCTGGGTCATCAAATTGCGTCACAAGATATTTTCGATTGTTCCATAGAATCCTTTGCTGGCTTCTGATTCGTCACTACCTGTATAGTGGCCCCTCAGATTTTTTCATCTGGGTCATCGGATTGTGTCACAAGATATTCTCGATTGTTCCATAAAATCCTTTGCTGGCTTCTGATTGGTCACTACCTGTATAGTGGCCCCTAAGATTTTTTATTTTGGGTCATCGGATTGCCGTCACGAGATATTCTAGATTGTTCTGCATTGTCCTTTTAGCGAGGTGTATAGTTCATGTGCAATGCTGGCTTCTGATTGGTCACTACCTGTATAGTGACCTTAAGGTTTTTTCCTCTGGGTCATCAGATTACCATCACAGGATATTCTCGACGACGGAGCTTCTGATTGGTCGGGTCTGTATAGTGGCCCCTGAGATTTTCCAGGTCATCGGATTGCGTCGCAAGATATTTTCAATTGTTCCGCAGAGTCCTTTTAACGGAGTGTATAATTTTTCCGTTCAATACTGTTGCCATATATGGTCATCACACCACTATTAATTGACCAATACTCTTTGTATAACGTTTATTTTAATTTTACCTCGACGCTTTGAGAACCAGTTTTTTTTCTAAAACTTGTCATGTTTGAGACCAACGTATCGAAAATAGGTCAGATTTGAGCGACGATATTTTTTTAAACGGTGTGATATGAGAAGACGCTTTTTAAAACGTGTACGATTTGAGAACGAAAGTTTGTTTAAATCCTATTGACTTTGCACAGGGAGCAAAATTTGAGCGAAGATATTTTGAAAACGTGAATAATTTGAGAAGACATTTTTTTCTGAAACTCATCATTTGAGAAACAATTTATCTCAAACACTGTCATTTGAGGCAGTTTTTTTGCTCAAACACTATGGTTTGAGCGGGCAGGACTGCGTTTTTACAAGCAAAATGGGGTCTACGGAGAAATAACGTCTCTAAGGGGAAAAAAGGGCAGGGAGGGATGTATGTATTTCTAAACGAGAAAAAGGGTGGGGTATGAGCTTATGTCTAAGGGGGCAAAGAACAGGGAGAGGATGCATGTATCTTTAAACAAGAAAAGAGGTGGGTATGAATTCAATTCAAAGGGAGAAAAGGGCGGGGAGAGGATGTATGTATTTTTAAACGAGAAAAGGGGTGGGGTATGAATTTATTTCTAAGGGGAGAAAGAGAAAGGCGGGCGGGTGTGTATTATGCTGTATTTCTAAACGAGAAAAGAGGTGGGGTATGAATTTATTTCCAGGGGAAAAAAGGCAGGGAGGATGCATGTATTTCTAAACGAAAAAGGGTGTAGGTTTGGGAGAAGTTGGAGGGCAAAAGTTATGACGTTTGAAATGGAATAACCGGGAAAAATACTATAGAAAAGTAGGTAAAAGATGTAAGAAACACGTTGACACATCAAACTTGCCTTTTTTCCAATTGATTGACACAGCATTATCGTCAGAAAATAGCTTGCAGGGAAAGGGCGTCCGTATATTAGCACTGTACAGGACATAATACGCCAGAAAATAACACGCAGGTTATATGGCGCTAAAAAACATCACTAATCAAATATTTTCAAAGTAGCAAATGTTCAAACAAAAGTAACATCAGCAGTTTGCGGGATCCGGTTTACTATTAATCCATCACTTATAAGTTTGTGATACAGCGCCCTCTTTTTTGAAACTTTCCTTTCAAAACAATGCCCGAAAATAAGACGCAGCTTAGATGACATAAAAAAACCTACGAGAATAAACATTTTGTATTTAATGTTGAAACAGGCGTAGATAACTCTTTTTTTGTTGAAAATTCTACTTCTTTAGGTTTCTCGATGATGGTGGGTGGTATGTCAAGCTTTAAGTTTACCTTGCACCTTTTTGACAGGATAGGAGGTGGCGACGACAACGGCGAACGGGGTCTTTTCTTTGCAGGTGAAACGATAGGTACTTTGACTAGTGTGTTCAAATTGTTCTACTGCATATAGGCCTTTCATGTTCGTCAGTTCACACCATTGCTCCAGGCTGAGAGAAATTCCTTTTTCTCCGGGTATGACCGTCCATTGACAACTGGTGCGTCCGTTTAAATCGTTGATCGTTTGCATTGCGTAGTCGAAATGGCGTATATTCACAAGAATGTTTCCTTTTCTGCGGTGAGACTGATGTAAATCTGTTTTCCGAGAAGCAAACGTAACTTTTCAAGGTGTGACGGACCACTTAGGTGACGAGCTCCGTTGACGCTAGACGTATGGTAATGCAAGACCAGTTCAGATATCATATTTTTGTTCATCCTTATCTACTTCTTCCATGACGATACCTTTAACCGTGACTCGAAGTATTGTAGTTGGTTTTGGCATACTTGCCGAGATGAACGTATTTGATGCTTTCAAACTGCGATGTAGACACGTACACGTCCTCTCCTATAAGACAAGCTCGGGTCACCCATCCGCGACTGTCTCTTACTTTGTCGAAACTCTGCATTTTCAAAGCTCTCTTCAATGGTATCTTGTCCGCACCCGAAGAAGGGGATGAGAATCGCATGTCTCCCGTATGCGCGTTATGGTAGTACACGTTACCATTCCTCTCGTTTACTTTATTCCAATCGGTTTAAGCCATGATGTGTATTTCCTCGGAGAGCTATGAAAGGATGATGGGTGTTTCTTGGGTTCAGGTACTTTTATAACTTTTTTCCAGAAGAGGGCGTTAGTCAATTATCAGCCGATGACATCCTGCTTCATTCCAATCGGAAGATATGTTTTTTGACTGTAAGACAAGGTTGGATTTGTTACACGTCGGCTCTTTTTCTTTCTCAAGAGGCATGAGAGCGATTCCTGTTTTTGTAGGGACTTCGCCGCTTCCTGGAATGTTGTTGTACTTTCTGATATGTACGTAGAGATTGTCTTTGAAATGATGAGATTGTGACGTAGTTAGGCGTCCCAAGCGCCACCTTTAGCTTTTCTCCTGAATGGATGCAATGGGTACTTTCCTTTAATTTCTTAGCGTATCCGTAACCATATATATCCGCATACATACGGGTGTGAACACAAGGTTTGGTTTGCTGCACATTGCCTCGTAGGAAGGCGAGTCAACAGGTGTGCTGGTCTTTCTTGCTTGAATGTTTCTTTGCTTGATTGCGTCTTCTTCGTCTTTCAAAAATCACACTTGACGAAAATTCTCGGGACGTATCAAAGTCATCCATTGATCAGGTGTGAGAGCGATTCCTGTTTTTGTAGGGACTTCGCCGCTTCCTGGAATGTTGTTGTACTTTCTGATATGTACGTAGAGATTGTCTTTGAAATGATGAGATTGTGACGTAGTTAGGCGTCCCAAGCGCCACCTTTAGCTTTTCTCCTGAATGGATGCAATGGGTACTTTCCTTTAATTTCTTAGCGTATCCGTAACCAACTGAGCTCGTCGGCTTAACGTTGACCATTGTTCGGGTGTGAGGGCAATACCTTTCATGGTCGCCACAGGTGAACTCCATGTAATCGGGGGTGTAAAACACTGTCGTACATGAACGTACAACTTTCCATTATAGACAGAGACGGTGAGGTAGCGCTTGCCTCCTAAGGCTACAACTTTATTGTCTTGTGTACCAGCGCGGACATCGGTTAATCGTTGCGGTCGGGTAGTCAGGTAGTGTTGGTTGATGCTTCCATGTTTGTGTCTGAGTTTTGAATGAATGTTAGGCCTACTCGAAGACGACGTCGACGACGACGACGCGTGAACACACAATTACAATGACGGGATCGTCACCTGCGTAATCGCTTATGATAGTAAGAATGCTATCCCAAAACGCTTAATACGACCCGGACGAGAACACAGGTACAACATACGGACAGAGATAACATCGACAACCAAGTCAATGTCCACGGCCTTTGATAACCAGTTGTGGTGCACTGGCGTGTCTACCTAACCCAGGCTTGAACCCAAGACCTCGTGGTCTGTAGACATGTATGATAACCGCTACACCACAGTTAGTAGATAGGCCTACTTGAGAGAGAGAGAGAGAGTTGAACACACAATTACAATGACGGGGTCGTCGCCTGCGTATTCGGTTATGATAGTAAGAATGCTATCACAAAACGCTTAATACGACCCGGACAAGAACACAGGTACGACGTACGGACAGACATAACATCGACAACCAAGTCAATGTCCACGGCCTTTGATAACCAGTTGTGGTGCACTGGCGTGTCTACCCACCCCAGGATTAAACCCGGGGCCTCGTGGTCTGTAGACAGGTATGATAACCGCTACACCACAGTAGGTAGATGAGGCCTACTTGTTGTCGTCGTCGCCTTTTATATAGCTTTTTTAACAAATGCGCATGCGCAAACTCAACAAACGCCTTTTTTTCCAACACTATACCCCGGGTAAGCACCCATTCCGGCTTCGATCATTTTGGATTACTCATTAATATTTTCATAGAAGGCGTTTAAACAAATAGATCATCATTTTGAAGAACATCATTCGAGTTATAATCACCATTAAAAAAACATCTTATACGCATTTGGATAATGAATAGAGTATCGAATTATCACCCCTTATCTTCACACTAAAAATGAATACCGTTCGTTTTAGTTCCATTGTACAGTTTTATGTGCTAAAGTTTGCATAGAATTAGGAACACGTTCTTCATTGGGGGTACAAAGATACTACAACACTGGTTCAAGGGTAAAAAATGGAGGAGCGCAATTGCAGTATAATATTGCGCCTTTTAGGCGCCTTCTTTTGCATCATTCTCGTTGTGCAGGTGTCTTCTTTCATGGTTGTAATTGGGTAGGCTCCAAACAAATTGCTTTTAATTTCGTACAGTTGACCCACAATGTTTTTATTGAATACTTGATGTAATCGAAAATTACTTATTTCATACTACGGTTATCAACATTGTATATAATTTCACTTGCATCACAGGATAGTCTCGACGACAGAGCTCTTGATTGTGTGGGTTGATGATGCTCCTGACAGCATTAATATTCTTTTTAAGAAAACTTCTTTGCCATTACCTAGTGACACTTTCCTCACATGGCCGTCTGTTCGGACTTGTCCAAGTTAGCCTTGGCCCACTATTTTTAGACATTTTCACCACACCCATCCCTGTTCGACCTTGTCATAGCCTTGTCCCATTAGACATTTTCGTCATGTCCCTGCTTATTTGGACTGTTTTTTCCCTACGGCATGTTCTAACACGTGTATAATGTCACCTCCGTGACCTTTCCCTGACCTCTTCCGAGGCGGACGTTCCGTGTACAAAATCCGTGTCTAAGCTTTTTTTTCAGTTTCACAAAGCTATAAAATATCAATGTATGCATATGTTGATGCAATTCTTGACATTTTGTTTTCATGAACTTTTGGTTAGGAAAATAACTGAGATCCACTGAGCTTACCACTGCCCGTTCAAGCATCACATATGAAAAGACGTCCATTTTTACCAATACATTAACGGGACCGTGGTTTTTTTAAAATTATTTAAAGTCACCTGAGGTGAATACGTCATCAAGGTATGCTTTCAACATAAACACACATCGTTAATACACAAGAGCATTTCACAAAAATGAAATCATCTGTCCTGTATTGATTGATTTGATTATGGACTGTCTGTATGAGGCTAACTCCAAGCAACACGAAAGATGTTGGAGTATGACGTCAGAACAAATATCATTGCTAGGGTCAGCCTGCACGTTTATCCTGGATGAAAGAAAAGCGAGGCAATGGACTGAAAAAAAAGGGAAGATTTATTCCGCATCCTTTTTGCCCAATTTACCGTTATATTAGGTGTCAATTTTGATGTCCTTTGTATTGGTCCGTTTCCTTTGTTTGATTTCACTTTAGATCTATATGTATGTACCAACTGCCGTTAATTGGTGCTGCTTCTGGGGTCATTTCAGGACATGCAATAAATGAAGGATTTAAAATGTAGAAGAAACCGAACGCAATTTGACCAGGGAGTTGTCCCTGATTTGACTGAATTATGTCTTTCGTCACGGGCCTTTTTTTGAATGGATATACAGTCGATCCATTTTGTGTACATCATGCGTATTTTTTGTTATAGCCTTAATTATTGATGTATAGTAATGGGGGTTAAAATGTTGTAGAGCCGATCGATACATCATTTCGTACGGCGTGTTTACTAATCGGGTAGTAAAAGTTTGATTATATGATAATGGGGTAAAACTCTCTGTTAAAATGAAACCTGTTTGCGTGGCAAATCGATATTAATAGTATGAGAACAAATATTAATTATTCAATATTTCATATTCAATATTGGATCAATATAGATCCTTTGTTTAAATTAAAATGTCCTTGTGTTTGACAAAGAGAACCGATCGGTACATCATTTCTTTACATAATGCGTGTTTAATAATAGGGTGATAAAAGTTTGATTATATGATGTATAATAATGGGGTAAAATTATCTGTTAAGATGAGGACTGTTTGGGCGGTCAAGAATAGACCGATCAATGATTATGCATGGCGAAATGATAAGAAAACACATTTATAACCCATGTTTGTTTATTCAATTATTGGATCTATAAAGATCCTTTGTTTAGATGTCCTTGATGTCTGTTACCATGGCATTATGGGATAAGGAATGAAAGACTAATATTAAATAATGATATTGGTCCATTACATACGTAACAGCATTATGTAATTTTTAATCCATGAGATTGGTCAATTAATAGTGGTGTGATGACCATATATGGCAACAGTATTGAATGTCATTCAAGACTGAACATTTAAAAGCGGGTTGAAGGTTTTGTTTTATCATTTATTCGTTAGCGTTAGTCAGCTACACTAATAACCACAACGTATTATTATATATTGAGTTATATCAATTACAACGTGTTGACATTTTGTGTTTTACTTACCGTGCTGTATTACTACATCGTGTGCATACTGCGTGTTTGATTACCATGACTCACTATAAGGAGAGAAAGAGGAGAGACCAATCGTCGTTTAGGAGAACAGCAGAATTACAAACATTTTGTGGATACCCACGAAATCAGAGGGTCTTCAAAATTGCTTGGGAGAGAGAAGGAAAGTGACAAATTTTCGGACTCAAGTGAAGTACAACATGAAGCCCATGCACTGGTGGTGGAATATGAGCCTGATCCTCCATCCATCCATCCGTGTTCATTTGTAGTAGGCGCCTTTTCCATACGATACAAAGCGCCCAGAATGCTGCCCCAAAGTTCAGTAAGTAATACATGATTAAAAAAGAAAAGTCTTGAGACGTGTTTTGAACTGTCCAAGTGAACTGGCATGGCGAAAGTGTGAAGGTAAAGAGTTCCAAACATGGGGTGCTGCAGCTGAAAAAGCCCTAGAACCAGCTTTGGTGTTAGTTCTGGGTTCAGTCAGGAAGTTTTCAGAAGAGGAGCGAAGGGATCGTGCTGGTGTATAAAGTTTCAGACTGTTGGATATGTATTCAGGTGATTGATGTATCAGGGATTTGTAGACAATAAGACATGTTTTGTATAAAATTCGCTGTGACACAGGGAGCCAATGCAATTTGCTGAGCAAGGGTGAGGCATGATCACGACGACGTTTCCTGAAGATAAGCTTAGCAGCTTTATTTTGGAGTTTCTGTAGGCGATTTACATTTTTCATGGTAATACCATTCAAAAGGGAATTACAGTAGCCCAAACGTGATAGGATGAGTGATCGAACAACATAATGACAGGTTTCAACGTCAATGTACCGACGAATCTTGCCAATGTTTCTAATGTGATAATTAATTGTTTTACTAAGTTGTGTCACATGGTTGTCCATTGACATTCTATTATCGAAAGCAACTCCCAGATTTTTAACTTTAGTGACTGGTGAGATGCAAGTATTGCCAAATACAAACTTGAGGTTCTCAAGGGCTTTACTAGCATTTGATGAAGAGATTATGATACACTCTGTTTTGTCCTCATTAAGTTTAAGTTTGTTTGCAATCATCCACTGTTGGATATCTTGCACACAGGAGGTCAGTTTGAATAAAGCACATTCAGCATCGAGTGGAACTTTAGGGTTAAAGGCTAAGAAAATCTGTATATCATCAGCATATATGTGATACTCGATCTTGTGCTTCCGCAATATGTCACCTATTGGGATAGTATAAAGTGTGAATGACAAAGGTCATAAAACAGAGCCTTGTGGGGTCCCATATTCAAGATTTACAGTGTTGGAGTCAGCTCCAGGAACATGGACATGGTTAGTCCGACAATTAAAATATGATGATAGCCAATCCAAAGCGTTGCCAGAAATGCCAAAGCTATGCTCAAAACGACGAAGCATGATTTGGTGGTCTAGCGTATCAAACACGGCAGACAGATCCAACATAAGAAATAAAATAGCTTTCTGCTGGTCGAGCGCTTGAATAACATAATCTTGCACATGTAGTAGGGCAGACTCAGTACTGTGTGAACTTTGGTAGGCCGATTGTAGTGGCTCAAAAAGTTTGTGTTTGTTGATGTGTTCAGTGAGTCTACTGGTTACAACTTTTTCAATATATTTTGAAACTGTAGCAATGTTTGAGACTGGGCGGTAGTTTTTGAGTTCATTTTTGTCCAAAGATTGTTTTTTGATGATGGGAGTTACAATTGCATGTCCATAAGCTTTCGGGGAAATACCATGTTCCAAGGAAGCATTCACAACTTCTGTAAGTTTCGGGAGGATAGTTTTCACATGTTGTTTCAACAGCCATGTTGGAATCATATCAAGAGCACATGTCTTGGAAGGTGACTTCGCGATTATATTCATAAGTTCATCTTCAGTGACAGGCTGGAAATCAGAAAGAAGTGAACAAATGATAGGAAACCTTCTTTCTATCAGAATAAATGGTGAGTCAACATGTAGGTTATTAATCATGTGCCTGATGTCCTTGACTTTATTCTGAAAAAAAATAACTTAAGTCATTTGCAAGTGTAATTGGACATTCACTCTGTGGAAGAATTCTTGAATTATTGTTGAGAAGTGTGTTGACAGTGGCAAACATGTCCCTTGGGGTGGAAGACTGTAACTTCTCCACGTAGAATTCTTTCTTTGCAGAGAAAAGAACAGTTCTTACATGTTGCTTTGAATCATTATACGCTGATAGGTCAGAGAGAGATCTACTTTTGCGCCACTTGCGCTCACAGCGCCGCCCTTCTCTCCTGGCATCATCAACTGATTTGTTGTACCATTTAGGGCGCGAACGGACACTCTTTTTGCGTTCAATAACAGGAGCATGCAGATCAAGGGCTGATGTAATGGCAGTGCCAAAATCAGCGACAAAGTCAGCCCGAAAGCACGGGGTTGCGTTATTCATTAGTGTCTTGCTCATATATATCTATCACTGTAATCACTTTTGGATCTAAATATGGTATGTGTGTTTCAGGTTTTTTTTGAGTTGATGACTGGCAATAACTTGTGAATTGATAGATTGGTTTATAAATTGCTTGAAATTATCCCAGGATGATTGTATAGAATGTACACGCCAACATTCACAAGGAAGAAAACACACCTTGCTTAACCTTGATACGCTAGAGTTTAGAGTTGCTTGATGTTAGACGGGGGTAGCAACTGTATTTTCGTCAACCTCGCATAGGGCACTATAACTCGGGAGAAATCGGGTTTAAGTAGTACTTTGGCACGGCGCAAGGTTTGTCGACGTTCCGTCGTCATGGCGGTTCTCTCCGGACAGTCCTAGACTGGTCGATGTTCACATACAACATAATAATACACATCTACATTTTATAACGTCATAGATACTTTTGTAAGTGCCCCCATTATCAAGGTAATGACATCATTATCGCTTGTACGCAATGAAGTCCCTCGCTTTTTAACCCATTTCCCTCGTTTTTTACCACTCTTTTTTATTCAAATTATCCTCTCAAAAGTTAATGGTTGAGAAAAAAAATCGCTCAAAAGCCTTCTTCTTTTTCTTCTTCTTCTTCTTCTTCTTCTTCTTCTTCTTCTTCTTCTTCTTCTTCTTCTTCTTCTTCTTCTTCTTCTTCTTCTTTCTTCTTCTTCTTCTTCTTCTCCTTCTTCTTCTTCTTCTTCTTCCTTCTTCTTCTTCTTCTTCTTCTTCTTCTTCTTCTTCTTCTTCTTCTTCTTCTTCTTCTTCTTCTTCTTCTTCTTCTTCTTCTTCTTCTTCTTCTTCTTCTTCTTCTTCTTCTTCTTCTTCTTCTTCTTCTTCTTCTTCTTCTTCTTCTTCTTCTTCTTCTTCTTCTTCTTCTTCTTCTTCTTCTTCTTCTTCTTCTTCTTCTTCTTCTTCTTCTTCTTCTTCTTCTTCTTCTTCTTCTTCTTCTTCTTCTTCTTCACTGGAATTTTAAAAAGTGCATGCTCAAATGTAATGTTTGAGGGAAAAAGTTCAAGGGGCGTGGTTTGGATCAAGTCCCACCCCTTTTTAAAGCGCAGTTCTGTCCTGTTATTCCCGGTTAGACGCCAGTTTTTGTCATCTCAAATGAAAAACAATTGAACAAAAAACTGCCTCAAATGACAGTGTTTCAGAAAAATTGTTTCTCAAATGATGAGTTTCAGGAAAATTGTTTCTCAAATGAGGAGTTTTCAAAATATCTTTGCTTAAATTTTGCTTCCTGTGCAAAGTCAATGGGATTTGAATATAAAATTTTGTTCTCAAATTGTACACGTTTTCAAAAAACGTCTTCTCATATCACACCGCTTAAAGATATCGTCGCTCAAATCTGACCTATTTTCAAAAACATGTTCTCAAACATGACACGTTTCCTGTTTCTCAATTGTCAAGTACAATGTCTTCTCGAATGATGTGACTTAGTAAATTGTAACGATATTATCCCGATATTATCAATAATCGTGACATGGCGATTTATTTATATTATTTTTGCAGTTTAAACTCTTTGACAAATCTAAATTTCGAATCAACAGATTATCAGGCTTTATTGTTTTGAAATGGGCGACAATGAGTATCATTTACCCCTCCGCCCCCTCCCTTCTCTCTGACACACCCAGTAGGAAAAGCTATACACTTCAATAAAAGGACTGTGCGGAACAAGGTATTGGTCCATTACATGCGTAATAAATTATGTCATTTTTTGACCAATCAGATTGGTCAATTAATAGTGGTGTGATGACAATATATGGCAACAGTATTGAACGGAAAAAATATACACTTCGTTAGAAGGACTCTGCGGAACAATTGAGAATATCTTGTGACGCAATCCGATGACCTGAAAAATCTCAGGGGCCACTATACAGACCCGACCAATCAGAAGCTCCGTCGTCGTGAATATCTTGTGATGGCAATCCGATGACCCAGAGGAAAACACCTCAGAGGTCCCTATACAGGTAGTGACCAATCAGAAGCTCCGTCGTCGAGAATATCTTGTGACGCAATCCGATGACCTGGAAAATCTCATTGGCCGCTATACGTATAGTGATTGGTCACTACCTGTTTAGAGGCCTATTATAAGAACTTTACCTCCGTATCCAAAGGTTTTTGAAAATTTTGTTACAAAATTGAAATTTTTTACAGAAGCTTTTTATCAAAAAGTGCAGATTTTTGGGTCAAATATTGAAAATTTTGGGGCCAAAAATGAAAGATGTTTGTTCGAAAAAATGGGAGGATTTCGGGTGTAAACTGTAAAAGGTTTGTTCCAAAATTAACTGTAACTGAAGGGCGATACAAGTGCAAAAATTGCCACACATGGTTCATTTGATATTGCAGTTAATTATATCATGGAGTTAAAAATGGAGTCATTTTAACTTCACGATGAAATATAGGCCAAATATAGGCTAAATGACGTCACACTCTGACTGTACTTAGCTGTACATGTGACAATTCCTTGAAGTTGAAGTAACGTTCTGTTTTAAGTAACATTAGGATTTGGACCAGTAAAAAAGTTCTGCGAAATGGATAATTCCGTGGTTTCTTTCGAAGATGGCAATAAGAAGAAAAAAACATTTTATCTAAGAGGGCAGAGAAAAGCTGTTCAGTATGATTCTTCGGGCAGTGAAGCGGACATAGAAAGTGATGAAGACTTAAATGGTAAGAAACATACTGAATTTTATAATATACCAATTACACGAAACTTTTACTAATGTGTGTTGAGCATTAATTTCCGTCATTGGTGTACTGGTTTTACCTTTCACTTTGCCTCTGTAAGTATTTTCTTGGCATTTTGATATTGTCCTGATTGAGATGGATAAATAGGTGCAAGGGTGAAGAATGTATAGGGGACAATGCTGGTGATTTCAACCAACCTAATATTGACTGGAGTCAAAACATTATTTCAGGAACTAACGCTTCCTCCGAAGCAGCCAAAATTCTTCTTGAAGTGACCAATTCATTCAATCTCACTCAAATGGTGCAGTCACCCACCAGAGATAACAACATCCTTGATCTTGTTTTTACTAACAATTCACCAGCTGTTACCTCAGCTAATGTCATTCCCGTATAAGTGACCATGATATTGTTGAATTGACCTAAATATCTCCCCCTCGTAAAAAGTTACCTAAACGTAAAATCTATTTAAAGAAAAAAGCTAACATAAAACGAATAAAAGAAGACCTGACCAAATTTAAACTGCAATATTATACTCAATTTAATTCCTCCATTGATGTTGATGAAAAATGGAATTTCTTTGAACAAGAAATTAAATTGATTATTGATAAAAACACGCCTCACAAATTCACCTCAACTAAACTAAATCTGCCCTGGTTTACCCAGTATCCAACGCCGTCTCTGCAGGAAAAAACATAAACTGTTTAAAAAAGCTAAGACTAATCAACAAGCCAATGACTGGACTACCTATAAAAGCTTTAGAAAGGCTGTCCATAAAAACCTCAAAGAAGCTAGAAACACCTTCATCTGTGATAAACTTAAAAACTCACTAACGAAAACCCAAAGGCATTTTGGTCCTATATCAAAAGATTAAGAAGTAACTCTGTAGGTGTGTCTGATCTACTAAATAACGGTAAACTCTGCAGTGACAGTAAAACTAAAGCTAACATTCTAAATGACCAGTTTTTCAGTGTTTTCACAGTAGAAAACACCTCCCAAATTCCTGTAACTAAACCACTTACCAACAGCAAAATAAACCAACTTATAATTACCCCAGAAGGTGTCAAAAAGCAACTGCATAACCTAGACCCCAACAAAGCCTCAGGTCCTGACCAAATACCACCATGGTTTCTAAAAGCACATGCTGATGACCTCTATGAAATTCTAACTGATCTCTTTCAAACCTCTGTCGATAATGGTACTATCCCTAACAAGTGGAAAGAAGCAAACATGTGTAGTGTTTTTAAAAAGGTGATAAACAAAACCCAGCTAATTATAGACCTATTTCCCTCACCTGCGTTTGTAGTAAAATCCTTGAGCATATAATCCACTCACATGTGATGAAATTCCTTGATGAGCATAATATCTTAACTGATTTACAACATGGCTTCCGTGCAAAAAGATCGACTGAAACACAACTCCTCTTAACAATAAATGATATCTCTAAACAAATTGACCAAAACAGTAACGTCTCTATGGCTATTCTTGACTTCTCAAAAGCCTTTGATAAAGTCCCCACCAGCACCTGTTATCCAAACTTTCTGCCTATGGCATTGATGGAAATCTTCTGGCCTGGTTTGCATCATTCCTCAACAACCGCATCCAGCGTGTTGTTTGCGATAGTGAAATCTCTGATTCTAAACAGGTTTTATCCGTGTACCACAAGGTACTGTCTTGGGTCCTTTACTTTTCCTCTTATATATAAATGACATCCCTGATAATATAAACAGCACAGTCAGACTGTTTGCTGATGACTGCCTTGTGTACAGAACAATTGATAACCCCTCTGACCAACAAATCCTCCAAGATGATCTTAACAAACTTGAACAATGGCAAAACAAATGGCAAATGAATTTCAACCCCTCCAAATGCTACATCTTGTCAATTTCCTCTAAGAAATGCTTTAAATCACCTGTTTATACCTTATGCAACCAGCCACTAAAACATGTCAACTCCCACCCATACCTAGGTGTTGAAATTGATAATAAACTTAGATGGGATAAACATATACATAACATAACCAAGAAAGCTAACTCTATACTTGGCCTTTTAAAACGTAACCTCTCAAACTGTCCCACCGACGTTAAATCCACTGCTTATAAAGCTCTAGTCAGGCCAGTACTTGAGTACGCATCTGCAGTCTGGGACCCCCATCACCAGTGCGATGTGGATAAACTTGAATCTATTCAAAGGAGAGCAGCCAGGTTCTGTATGGCAGACTACTCTTATAAATCTAGTGTAAAAACATGCTTTATAAATTAGATTGGCCCCTGCTTAAAACAAGACGATACAACACCCGGCTACATATGCTATATAAAATCAATAACAATCTTGTCGCCATCAATAAAGATGAACTTATCCCCACCGTTAGAACTAATACAAGAAATAATCATGACCTTAATTTCCAGGTTCCCTATGCTAAAAAGAATGTATATAAACACTCTTTCTTCCCTCACACACTAAAGGATTGGAATGCTTTACCGTCAGACATTGTTCATGCACTAAGTCTCAATTGTTTCAAAGCTAAACTTACTAACACCTGTATTGCTCACTAATTTTTTTTATATTATTTTTTACTCATACTTTTTACGCTCGGTTGGCGTTCATGTCCTCTTGAAGGATTTTTGCCGACTTAACCGTTTCAGATTCAGATTCAGAATACAGTACCCTCCGTGGGTCAGTCTGTAAAGTTTGGCCTGTAAGGGGAAGAAAAAAAAAAAAGGTTATTTTTCGTCCGCGCATTTTTCTGGTTGAATACAAATCCGGTCATAAAATTTGTCCGTTTGCGAGACATTCCCTGTGCAAAATAGTACCTAAATAGTAAGGTTTCTTTAAAAGAAAGGTATTAACCTTGTCTAGCCTACTCAGCACTTGTCTACTTTACTTCACGTTACGAGTTTGTCAATCACAACCCACTGCAGTATGCGTAACGTAACTGCTACAAATTTATATACAATCATAAGATAACATAACAAGATTACGGGCTAAGAAAGGTTAGTCACCCCATAAAAAGTCCAAACTAACACCACCACAAAAAAAACAATCAAAGACGCCCAGAGTTAGTAAAGAACTTATCAATGTTGACTTTGAAATTGTGAACAGAATTGGAGCTAACTACCAACTCAGGCAAACCATTCCACTCATTAACAACTTTTTTCAAAAAGCTAAAATGCCGAATATCTATATGTGAGAACTCTTTGGTCTACTTTAAACTGTTACCATGTGTCACATGAGGATTAGCTGAGACATGCAAGAAATAACAGAAGGTCAAAGCATCACTACCAGATAGAAACTTAAAACCTGAATCCTATAGCCACTTCTTAACTCAAGCGTGGTCAAACCAAGAATTCTCAACCTAGTTTCATAAGAGATATTCCTTCCTTCAGGAATAAGTCTTGTGGCTTTTCACTGAACCTGCCCCCAAAATGAACTGATCCTTCTCATAAAAGGGACTCCAAGCCTGAATAGCATACTTATCTACCTACTGTGGTGTAGCGGTTATCATACCTGTCTACAGACCACGAGGCCCCGGGTTCAATCCTGGGGTGGGTAGACACGCCAGTGCACAACAACTGGTTATCAAAGGCCGTGGACATTGACTTGGTTGTCGATGTTATGTCTGTCCGTACGTCGTACCTGTGTTCTTGTCCGGGTCGTATTAAGCGTTTTGTGATAGCATTCTTACTATCATAACCGAATACGCAGGCGACGACCCTGTCATTGTAATTGTGTGTTCAACTCTCTCTCTCTCTCTCTGAATAGCATACTGAAGGTGAGGCCTGACTCACTGCATATCCAAATGAAGAACAACCTCTCTACAAAGAAAACTAAAATTTCTTCTACAGTACCGATGTGAGCAGTTTGACAATTGCGCCAGTAATTTTAATGCTAGTAAAGCACTCGTAAGCCGCCAGTAAAGTGCTGGTAAAACGCCAGTAAAGCGCCGGTAAAGCCACTGGTGAAGCGCCAAAAAACAAAAACTATTATCGAAGTAAAAAACTTGGTATTGGTTTTCTTGCAACTTGCGATTAAATACAAAGATACTATCACGAGCATTATTTTCCAATCACATCTCTTATTTCTTTCAGCGAGGAATGTCCTCGGTCTACTGTGTTTAATATTTAATGTCTGCACAAGTACCGAACCTGTAAATTTTACTCAATGTTTTTAGTTCAGATAATACTTTTAAACTGATGCACATTGCCGTTTAAAGCAAAATTAAGTATTTTGTTTCCCGTGTCTTTTCAAATGACACAGTTCAGCCCACAATAAATTGGTAGCGACAATGCAGAGTGTACCACGGAGATTTATGATCATTATTTATTTTCAATAAATTGAACACAAAATTACAACCTGATATTTAAGTAACCGTGGCCCCAACATAACTTGCGTCTCCACTATCGGAGTGGGCGCAGCCATTTTTTATGATTCACAAAATGAAAATTGAATGAATTAATATAAACTAAAACTAAAATGATAAGCGAAATAAAAAGAATCTCCGAGAAAAAAAATGAATAAGTTGACTTACTAAAATTTACATGTTTTATTCCAAAATATATAGTATTCCAAATAGTCGGGTAAAATTTTAACTAGTGAAATATTTCCATCAAAATATTAAGAAACATTGTCAAAAACTTTTTAACATGTAGTTCCATATACAGTAAAAGTGAAATGCAAAAGAAAAAAATAGAAAAAATAATAAAATGAGAACAAATAAAATTCTGAATTAACTCCTCTTTGCTCAGTGTAGACTTCCAATGTTGAAAATAACGCATCAAAATCTATGTCCGAAAGTTTAAAATCAGCAACGTACAGTAAGTAAACAGAAACATACATGTTGCTCCCACTATTTCTAAGCCCAGGTGTAGAGTTATTTTTTTTTAAATTAGATTATGCGAAAATGTCTTTCCTTCCAACAGAAATATTCTAAATCTTACCCAAAACTTATGAACATTGAACTCCAATAACATTAATCTCTCTGAAACACACACCGCAAAAACACGGCAAACTTCTAAAAAATCATAAATAATGCCTCTGCCCCATTCCCAGCACCTTTGACAGATTTGTTTACAAATTGTCGCCAGCTGCGTCTGGACTTTGGCCTAGCGCGGTCCAGTTAATTAAGATTGGTACATTTAAAGGGAAATACTTAAAAAGGTATATGCCCCCTCCAAATTTTCATATTTTCTTCTAAATATTTGAAGTCTAAAGACATAAACTTGAGTTTGGTGGTTATGGGTAAGGGAGGGGGGGATCACAGCCATTAAAAGCGATTTGGAGTGGTACTCAAGAGTGATTCCTTCTTCTACATGTTTAATTTAATATTATTAGGCTATCGAATTTAGGGTAGGGGCATATTCCTTTATGAAAACATAATTTGGTAGTTATCTCGTCCCCTCTCCAATTTTCTTCAATTTCTCCACAAAAATTAAAGTATTACGACAGCAAGAAGGGGGCGGATGGGTGCGGGGAAGATGAGGGTGGTGGGGGAGTGGATCTTTGTTATGATCTCCTAGCTTGTTTGCAAGTTGAAGTGACAAACTGGGATCAGTAAACTATTGAATTTGGGGTGGGGGCATTCTCTTTTATGAAAACAAAATTTTGAGATTGTATCGTCCCCTCTCCTATTTTCTTAAATTTCTCCACAAAAAATGGAAGTAATTCAAATAGGAAGAAGGGGTGCATAGGGGCGGGGTAGGGGCGGCAGTGCCACGGTTCTTTGTTAAGATCTCCCCGTTTGCAGGTTTCAAATGGCATATTTGATCGCCAAACATTGAATTTGAGGTGGGGAAATTATTTTTACTGTGAAAACATACTTGGTATATGATATTGTCCCTTGCTCCTTCCCATTTTTATGATTTGTTTCCCCGAATGAAGATAAGGCGATGCATCCATCATTACTCTCCCGTGCTCAGTGAATTTTCTCAAATTTATCACTTCACAAAATGCTAGATGTCCATTCCCCCTCCTGGTTTTGGTATTTTGTCTCTTTTGATGGCTTCCCTCCATTTTAAATGTTTACATAAAAGTGTCATGCATGCAGTTAAATATGTCTTTCAACAACTTAGCGCGCGTGGCCGAGGAGTTAAGGGAAACCTGTCGCCAGGTTATAAACCACCCAGAAGTAGTAACATGTGAAGGTGGATGCCTGCGGCATATCATTGAACGAGATATTTTGTTGTTTTTCTGACACACTTCTAATGATTTTGCGTTAAAAAGTATAA
This sequence comes from Chiridota heheva, assembly GCA_020152595.1. Lineage (NCBI taxonomy): Eukaryota > Metazoa > Echinodermata > Holothuroidea > Apodida > Chiridotidae > Chiridota > Chiridota heheva. Next base: position 749,643 of record JAIGNY010001041.1, on the reverse strand, counting down.
CTTATACTGATGAGATGTGATATGTGGTAATAATTTGCTATTGTAATTCTTTACAATATCTAACAAACTACAAAAGTATAGATTGGAAAGTTTGCAAAGTGCACAGGGAGTTATAAACTGCCCTACTGTGCTGGCACATAGAGGGTCAAATTTTTGCACCGGGGATGAATCCCCTGTGCACCACAATCTTTCCAAATTATGTGGCAAAAGCATATATCTTCTAGAGATGATAATTTCCTTCTTTGTTTTCCAAGGATTCGTTTATTCCTTTAGAACAAAATCTTACCCAGAATAGAAATCGAAAGGAGAACAAGTGGATGACTGCAGGAGTTTTCGGCCGTAATTCACACAAAAAATACATGAATATTCATAAGATAACATAAAGATCAATCACTTGTGTTGTTCATTAGTATAATGTAAAAATATATTCATGCAGTCTGAACTACAGATGAAACGACCAAAATTATTCTATTAGCTTTTCAGTATACATATTAAGGAATTACAGTTGGAGGGAAGTTTAAAGGTGGTTTTCGGAGAACATTTGCAAAAAATTGTTGTTTATGATTATATAGAGCTGTGACCGTTTAGCGTGTACTCGCTACACGCTCGCAAATCTTGTAAACGTTTACTAAATACTTCATTGCGAGTAATCGTTTTTCATACATTATAGGCCTCGTGTCTTGCCGTTGAAAATCAATATTCATGATTCAAATCACACACACATTCAGCTGACAAAATTCCATTCAATGATTTTTTACAAACTGTAAACCCGATTAGCATAATCTTTTTTAAATGTGCGAATCACAAATGCGCAGTAATCACCAATGAATGGGGATATTATGCACTTTAATGTCGCCAAAAACTGAGTAATCTAACTTGTAAAATGCACCGCGAATGTGCAGCAGTAAACACTGAAACTAACAATAGGCCTAACGTGAGGCCATAAGGCTTTAAATCCCACGCATTCAAGGCCCGTTTTATCGACCAAAAAACACTTGAATCGTGACAATCAGTACATTTACATGTAAATATTACCTGATGAGTCAAATAAATTTTGCAAGAAAGAAAAAATATTGCATAATAAATAAACAGAAAAAGGTTTTAACAAAGCTGAAATTCGGCATGCTCCGCAAAGAAGGCGGCCATTTTTTCGAGAGGACTAATATTTCAGAACTTCCTGGTGGTGGTGGCGTAGTTTTGAAAAGTTTTACGGCGAGGTATATCATAGGCCTCAGTATGCAAGATTTTCACACAACTTTGAAAGCCGTAGCGAATAGGACAAACAAGTTACGCGATGTTGAGTTTAAATGACATTGAAAGGAAGTTATCTGTTCTTTCTAAACTGAATTTCCATGCATATTTTCCCCAAAAATTATGATTTGTACTGTAGAAGTAAACTTTTTACGATTTTGAAGCAAAACTCAGCGTCTATTTGGGCAATGCAGCCAGTACTTTTGCCATACTAGTTGCGCGTTTTTTTACTTCGCCTCGTAGTTTTGGAGCAATTTTGGTGTATTTTTGAAAATTACGGTACTAAACTCGTGTACACAATACACGCTCGCTTTTTTTGGCGTGTACACGTTTACTAAAATCCCTAAACGTTCACAGCTCTATTATGATATGTGGTTCTCCATTGACTTTAAACACGAAGTTATACGGTAACTTCATAAGAACCCCTCTCCCCTCCCCTCTCCCCTCCCCCCTATGAAGGCTACTGTATTGTGGTCTATGGGTGGAACTTAATGATTTTAGGGTTAAAAGGTGTTGCAATTGTGGGGTTTCGTTTGATGTTGTTCAACTTTTTTGTACATAAATTAACATGTTCGTTCAACAAACATTTTCTTCAAAATATGTTGCTGTTTTTTTTTGTAGAAGTCAAGGTTACAATTAGAAGCGTGCCCACACTGAAGTTGGAGAATTCTACAATTATCCATAATCATTTTGTTTGTTTCATGAAAAATATATACCTTAATAATGGTATCTTTATTTTAATCTTATGCAATATAATTACAAATGATGACATTGATAAAGAGAAAATAAAGTTCAAAATCAATTTCTATCCACGTTTTGTACTACTTGTTTTCTACAACTTATTCTCTTACGTTGAAAATAACATATACTAAGTGAGTAATGAAATTATTAAAATAAAACTTTGTTGGACTCGCTCATTCCATAAGCCACGATTGCAATTTGCTATCCGCCCATAGAAACAAATGTAGAGAAATGAAGTTCAATAACAGTGATGTCAGTCCACCAGTTTTCTATTTACTAAGACAAGTGTGTTTTTCTTTCTCTTTCCTTTTCACCGAGGCCTCACACAGGAACGCTCCTCTGCAGCCGCCACCGCCGCCTGTCCAGGCCTCACCCTCTCAAGGTTGCCGATGGAGTCTCAGTCTACTCTGCTGAAGCAAAGGCCATCCTCCTGTCCTTAAACTTTGTTCAAGTGTCCTTCCGCCCCCACTTCGTCATCTTCTCCAACTCTAAAACCGTTTTCACTGGCATCCTTAACATGCTCTGGTCCAATCCACTCATCCTACAAAACCACAATAAACTTTACGCTCTTTTCTCCGTAGAGAAAAATGATCTTTTTCTGGATTCCCAGCCACGTTGGCATTCGTGGCAATGCAATGAGAGAGCTGAAAGAGCCGCCAACAATGTTCTGTCGAATCGCATCTCTCCTTTTCCTATCCCGCAATCAGACCTTCATTTCTCCACATCCAGCTACCTCAGTAGACCTGGCAAGACTCCTGGAATTTCGAGACCAGTAACAAACTTCACACCATGAAACCCAAAGTCGGGACCAACGTCCCCCTGCACAGTCGCAACCGCAGGGAGGACGTTGTTATCACCCGCATCTGTCTTGGCCAAACCTTTCTCACCTGCTTTTCGGCTCCCCGCTCCTCTCTTCCTTACATGCAACACTGATCTCTCGATCAAGCATATCCTCTTAACCTGTTCCATATACCTGAACTCCAGATCACACCTCTTCCCCTCCATCTCAATTTCCGATCTTTTCAAGAACAATCCTACCTCCAACTTCATCACCTTCCCTCTATCCCACCTCTTTCCTCTCTGTCCTAACTCAAGCACTTTAGTGTTTTAACACCCTCTTGGCACATTTGACTCTTGACTGTTGCGGTGCCGTTAAACATCAACAAACCAAACTTGAATTCCTTACCCAGTTATCCTCTTAAATCGATGATAATAAAACAAACACTTGTATTGGACTCACTCATTCTATAAGCCATGATTCCAATTCATTCCAAGTTGCAATATACACATGCTACAGTGCCTTAGTGGTACCTATCTAGAAAAATGTTGTTTTCTGCCCCTAAAACTAAATGCAGAGAAATATTGCTCAACATACAGTATGTGCGTGCTTACCACCAGTTCTATTTACTAATACTTGTTTATCTCACCCTGTTATCCTCTTACATAAATAATAATCAAAATAAAATGTATTGGACTCTCTTATTCCATAAGCCACGATTTAAATTGCTTCTATGCATATTACTCACATAAGAAAACGGTATTTTACACCCTAAAAGCGGTGTCTTTCAGGGGCGAAAATCACCCGTTTTATGATTTTCAGGGACGGAAAATAACGTGATTCCACTCTGCCAGTGTTTAAAAGAAAATATGGGTATAGCAATGTTAGCATATATTCTAGACGGTGTAAGATATTTCTTCTTTTTATTCAAAGAAAAATCAGATTTAAAGATCGAAGGCGATGAGGAGATTTCAGAAGAGAGTGAAAACTCAGGCAATGAGAGCACAAAGCCAGTGCCTGGCGCAGGATGGGCAGATGTTATGGCAAAAATTCTTAGCAGAGCACCATCAGTTACAACAAAATCAATAGTTTTAGCAAAGTCAAAGGCATACGAGAAAGCAAAGGAGCAAGAAAGACAAGAAAACATATCAAGAATTCAAGAGGTATGTTTTGATGTTACTATTTTAAATACAAATTTAAACACTTTTTCTCTTTTCTTATTGTTTATAAATACTGTACACGTGGAACGGATCATGTATTTTGATGTATACTTCTGTAAATTTCTTTTTTGTAGTTATAAGTAGTCAAATTAATCTGTACTCTACCACATGGCGATATTATTGCCGTTTTGGGTGCCCCGTCTTTGACTCTGCCTCCCAGGCGCATTTTGAAAAAAAGTGCTGGTAGAGTAAGGGTTCATCAACCTGCCACAAGTGCGCCAACTCAAAAATATATGCAGCATAGATTCGGTGGGTGGCCCACCGGGTTACTGAAGCGGAACAAGCCCGACTTTGCTGCTCGGAAGACAGAGGACCCTTCAATAATTAGCCTGTGATTAACCCTTACTCTACCACGCAGCGATATTATCACTGTTTTGGGTGCCCCCATTTTGACTCTGCCTCCCTTTTCAAAAAAAGTGCTGGTAGAGTAAAGATTAAAGGTTTATGGACAGGTAGCAAGAACTTGAGCTTAAATGTACTGAAAATTACACACACAGCAAAATTCCCATCGAAATAAGTTAGACATTGACCATTTTATAGCATTTTAAAACATAGATACCTTGTTAGCATAAATTGCACAATATTTTGTGACCTCAGGCTCAAAATGGTACAACTAGAAAATTGCTTATGTTAACTGATTGTTTAACTTGTTGTTTTTTGGTCCTCTCCCCAAATATTTTGAATAGGAGAGGTTGGCTATAGGCCACACTTGATATGGCAACCGTAGGGATCATTAGTGTTGGGTTGCATAGAAAAAACATCAAAATGTTTTGATTTTGTATTCTTATTTGAAAACTCTCCCATTCCTGGTCATGAAACTCTTAAAAATTGCAAAATAAATTCCTTAACAATTCATTCATTGCCAAAAATATTCAAAAAGCTTCCTCCATGTGTGTTTAAAATCAGGGAAAATTTAAGACATATCTTGAAGCCTTAAAAATGAAATTCCAGTCATTTTTTTTTTCTTACTAAATGAACCAAAATCACACTATTTACATCTGATCATAAAAGAATCTGAAATTTGGGATGAAAATTGCATTCAAAAAATATGTTGACTGTTATTTAGTCATTTATTAATTAGTTAACTCAATGAACTTGATAGATGCTGTAAACAAACAACTGTTTTAAGTCTAACGTGGCTTTCAGAATGGCTTCATATTTATTTTTCCAAATTTTGCACCTGAGGTAGGTTTTCAACATTTTTTGCAGGGAATGGATTGTAAACAAATTTATCATGCAATTTCAAAATCAAAATTCTACAAAATGTTAGGTTTTTCCTATGCAGGCTAACACTAATGGCCCCTATGGCTGCTATTCAAGTGTGGCCTACAGTATAGTGAACAGGAAATTGGATATTATTAAAACCTTCACTCAGATTTAGCAGTAGAAAGCTATTTGAGAATGTTTGATAGTTTAAATTTTTGAAAAATACAAAGACAATATTACTTTCAAGAATTTTAGCTGTATTCATGTTAGTACATCGTGTCTCTTTTGTACATGCTGAAAATATTTACTTTGATACATACTTTGATTTGTCATAAGTTAAACACTATAAGTGCTATTGTGACCAGAATTTTAAAAATTTCTACCCGTCCACATACCTTTAAGCTTTTTACTATCTATATTGGGTGGCATGTTATAGTTTCTGTAGATTGATAATAATTCAAAGGAGAACCTTTATTATCCCGAGCACCCTTGTCAATGATGGCTTTGGAATTTATTCGTAAAGTCCTTTTTCAAAAAAATAAAATTTTCAGGGTTTTCAAAAGAGGGATGCTGATGAGCAAGAGTGTTTGCTGTCAAATTATTAGAGCAAAAGTTTATGGCCACAGTTATAGTCAGAATTTTCACCCACTTGACTGTTTATTGTACAAAAGTGGCCAAAAACCTTTTCTCCTTTCACCATTTGAAGGGAACACATGTCTTTCCTTTCCCTCTACATCAGCTGCTACTCATGCACACTCAATTGTCAATGAAGTTCTTACCAAAGCAATTCAGACCTCTGTGGTGTAGTGGTTAGTGCTTTGTCCTCTCACTTACTCGTCTTGGGTTCGAATCCCAGTGGGTCTGCAATCAGTGAGTTTACAACTAGTTATCAAAGGCTGTGGCCGTCTTGATGTAATGTTCAGGTCCAGCACTGGATGCTTTCGGGACATTAAACCTTGCTATGCTATGCTAAATCAGTTTCATGGTGTTTAATAGTAAGAAATACTTCACACGAAATTAGATTGCAATGACTTAATTGTTTCATCACTTTCATCTTTTCAGAGAGAAGAAAAGAAGAAAAAGATTTTTATGGGCAGAACAAAACCATCTCCCCTAGATAGAGAAAGGGAAAGAAAATTACAGAGAATAGCAACAAGGTTTGTGAACTTTCTACACAAATGAGGATTTAAGTGGTTAGGAATTACAAAAGGAACAAATATGGCATTACTCGCAAGCTTCACACCACCTGTCTCAGAGGCCACCTCCCCATCTTTATTCAAAACTTCCTCTCATCTAGGCAGTTGCAAGTTTGTATTGGCCACACCCTCTCCAACTCCTATCCCCAAGAAGAGGGCGTTCCCCAAGGCAGCATCCTCTCCCGTACTCTCTTCAACCTCAGCATTAACAAAATCGTGGACATCCTTGGCATTGGTACCCCAATTTCTCCACTCTCTTTGATAGGACTAAAACCATTGCCCCTCCCTTCAGCTTAAGCATCAAACCAGACCTCCACCATCTCAGCATCAACCCCGCCATACTTGGCACCTTCTGCTTGCCCACTTTTCCTCCCTGGGCCACCCATCCCTTCTATCCACCTGGGCCTCTCCACTCATCACAAAACCCAATCCCACCAGCCTCTTCATCAACCTCCACAACCAAATCAAACACCAACCCTCAAACTACACCTCCATCTATACTGATGGCTCCAAGGAGGGGGACAAGACAGCTGCTGCTGCCGTCATCCAAGATATCACCCTCAGTAGCAGTATTCTCAACTACTCGTCCATCTTCGTGGCCGAGGCCATCCTACTCGCCCTTAACTATATTGAGTTCTCCCCGCTCCGCCACTTTGCCATCTTCTCAGACTCCAAGTCTGTCCTTAATTCTTTACTCAATTTTAGGTGGGATAACCGCACATCCCACCTTCGTAAACTCCTTCCCCCCTCCCTTGCAGGAACAGTATTATTTTTTTCTGGACACCTAGCCATGGCATTCCTGGCAATTACAGAGCTGATTGAGCCACTAAGCTTGCCCTCAACCTCCCCCCACCCCCTTTCCCCAAACCCTTTTTGACATCAAACTGCTTACCACTTCCCTTGTTCGTGACCGCTGGCAAACCTCATAGGACTCCCAAATTGACAACAAACTCCATGACATCCAGCCCACCATTCTGATCAAACCCACCATCTACAATCTCTCCAGTATTACCCACCTTAGAATAAGTCACACCCACCTCACTCACTCCCACCTCCTTACTGGCTACCCCCACCCTTCTGCAACAATTGTCATTGGCCCCTCACAGTCCACCACATCCTCCTTGCCTGCCCTCTATACAACCTTCCCAAAGCTTCCCTCATCACTCACAACTCCATAGCCGCCGAGCTCTTCCAACAAAACTCTCTGGGTGAAATTATCTCCTTCCTTCATCGTGCCTCCCTTTACAACCACATTTATTCCTCTTCTCCTACCCCCTTCTACCTACTTTTGCCTTTTTTAGCACCATTGCACTCCCTCTATTGATCCCAGCTTCCTGGCTTTTAGTTCCCGGTGCTTCTCGCAGACTCCTATTTTCTTTTTTTCCTACCTCTGGAATGATCTAACCTCTCAGGCACAATTTGACCCTCGCTGCCATTTAAGCCTTCATCAAACAAACAAGGAAATATTTACTACTAAATCATACAGAATTACTGAGTTAAAGTATTAATTTCTTAGAAACTGAGTAAATTGATGTTTTAGTGTAATCATATAATTATTTTTCTTTGCTTACTGTCAACTGCCATTATTTAAGAAAATAGCATTAATTCTAAAATATAACATACATTGTACTTGGGCAAGTCAGCACTCTATTTGGACCAGCAGTAATCAAAGGAAAGGCATGAAGATCTCAGATTTCTTTATTCTTAAGAAATCATAATTGTTTTAGTTTGAAATATAGAGGTTGTAGTAATTTACTTGATTCCAAAATTTTCCATTCAATCTTTTACTTCATATATCATGTGTATATCATGTGTTTTCCATTCTGCTCATATTTTGTTTTGTTTTTTTTGTTGTAAAATTTTCTTTTTTACACTTGTATTATGTTTCTGTGTAATTTGTAAAGGGGTTACCTCTCTTACAAGTTTTTTAAGCTTTTTGAGGATCCCCAACCATATATAAAGCCTTATCTGTTTATATATATTTGAATTCTGTAAGTAATAGAAATGGTTGAAATAAAGTTGTACAAACAAACAAAGCAAGTTTGCTTGTATTAAAATTATCTTACTGTGCTCGTTGTCTGAAAACTTTTACTGTATTATTTGTATAGTGCATAGAAATGTCTTAACAAAATGTGTTTTAAATAGTTCAATTAATATACAGCTTACATCATCATTATTTGGTATAAAGGGGGCGGGGGGAGGAGGGCTCAAAGCAATGATAATAATATGAAATACTAAGAAAGGGTGATCAATAGAAAGGTTTGGGACTGTTCCTTGAAATCGATCTTCAATATGTGCTATATATGATCAGTACATTATATTGACAAATTGAAAAATAAAGAGAAAGAAGAATAAGAAATATTGCAATTTTTATGGTAATGAGTCATTAGATCTTCACAGAGTTTACTGAGTAACATATGTATGTGTAACAGCCTAGTGCAAAATTCTTAGACATCTAAAAGGTAACCTATAGTTGCTATAAAGCATATTATCTACTTTGTGTTTCTTTTCCTGTTGTTGATGATATTACATAAACGACACAACACATCACTAACAAATACCATATTGGGTTTCATCAGAGGTGTTGTTCAACTCTTTAATGCTGTCAAACAGCAGCAGAAACTTCGGGAAGAAAAAATGAAGGAGATAGGAGCATCAGAAAAGAAAAGAATTAAAGTGGAGTCATCGTTTACAAAAGGAGCCTTTGTAGACATGCTGAAAGGAACAAAAGTTAAAATTGGACCCAAAGAGGATGCCAAAGTAAGTCAACCATTTTTATTGATGTTTTCTAATGCAAACCTGTAAATAACAGATGCAACAGACACAGACTTGTAACATCTCAATAAATAACTTGATACAGAATAAGATACCAATATGGTTGCTACAGGGAGGGGGGCTAATTTTACAATACATTTATAACTCTCCCAATTTTTCTATTTAAACTGTTTTTTCCCAAACTGAAAGCCACTGAAAGATGATGAAGTAGTTCCTATACACTTATTCTTGTCCCTTTGCCCTCTATCATGCAATATGAATATTTTCGACCACCAAACTAATATCGTATTCTACATGTCATTATCTGAAATTGTCACTTTTTGTTATTCTTACAGACAAAATATTAATTTCCTATACCCAGGGATTGTGAAATCAAAGCATTGCCATTGGTACTGCCAATGCAACATTTCTGTCACATTTTGCACCTTTGTTTCTTATTTTAGAAAGCTGCAAATGCAGAAAACAAACCTTCATGGAGTGTGTTAAGAGACGATTTTATGATGGGTGCTAGCATGAAAGACTGGGACATGGAAAAGACACAGATGCAGTCCAGGAAGGGAAAATGGAAAATGCTGACAATGTGCACTTATCATCTGATTCAGATTCTGATGAGTGACAGTAAAGAGTGAATCAATCAGGACTTACTTTCATGCTGGAATAGACTCATACATTTAGAAGCAAATAATGTGTAAAGTTTACTTTCACAAATGACATTTATGTTTATGATCAGATTAAATCTTGGCAATTTGAAGTCATGAACCAAATCTTTACGCAGCGTTTTGTTCCAAGATGCATTTATTGGATTAGGCAGGACAATGAGGGCATGTTTAGTTATGCCATTGCATTTCCTAATATCTAAAAATGGTTAAAATTAGAGAATACAGTTGAAGATGTATCCAAGTTTAATGTGGCATATGATATCTGTGGAGCTCCACACATGGTTTAGGTTGATTGCCTCCAACCCTGTTGTGAGGATTTCTGATGACATCACACTCATGTGTTATTGAAACATGGGTCAAGTCAGGCGTATTCATATTGTTGAATACTGTTTTGTTTTATAGCACAACAAAATTCAATTCAGTTGAAAACCAACCTTATCCTAGTTGCTCCACCTAGTCTGTTTTACATGTATCATATTTGGATTAGAAACAAGATATTTAGAAATCCCCCCCCCCTCCCTATATCATAATAAGAATTCAGTAAGCTGCATTCGCTCTATAAACAAACATTACTTTATGTTAAGTTGTAAAGGCCAAAGCCTGTCAAAATATATCAAAGTGGGGATCACAAAATTTGAGTTTTTATTTTTTTTTATTTTATACTTTTGTTCATGGAGATTGTTTTGTCAATACTCAATTGTAACAAGTTGGGTCAGATCCATTTCCCTAGCACACGAATGAGTTACTCCTCAGAAATACAAACGTAGCCAGAGTGCATCAAAAGGGTTAGAAGGGTGGACTCGGAGCAAGATTTACTGAGATTCGTGGAGCCCCAGCCAAAAACACTGATATATGCCTTTAAGGCTTATAGCTAGAGATCCTAGATGTGCCACTGTACCAAGCTCCCCCACCCCCATAACACTTTTCAATCATTCAACTTGTTCTACGTGTTTAAGATGAGAGTTTTAATTTTTTAAACTATTATCTTTTAATAATATATGACATCACACATTCTACCCTATGATTTCCACATATTGTTGACTTGGTGTACCTGCTGTTGTAAACTAAATTTGACTATGAGCATGGATAAGAGTAATGCATTGTATAAGACTTAAACCGGCAGTGCAGGGGGACCATTTTCCTTTTGCCCCCCATCTCCATGTTTTCCCCTGTATGGGACTAATGCCCATGGGGCCTTATTTTGGCCACAGAAACGATGATCTGTCAGTGGCACCAACACTGTCGGGGGCCATAGCTACACTATAAACCTCTAGCTAGTTCAAGAGGCGAAACATATCAGTGAAAGAAAATAATTCACATTGGCAAATGGCACATATAATTAGATCAATAAATGGAAGCTGCAGCTGTTTTCTCTCCAGATAAAAGCATAAACTTTTGCCCCAGGATCCCCGCTTCAGGAATTTTAGTGAAATTAGATTTTCATACTTTAAAAGAAGGTGATATCAAACAACCATTCAGTTTCCTTCAGAAAAAATGTATAGGCAACCCTTTTCCCTTTTGAGCTAGACTGGCTTGGCTTTGATTATCCCAAGGTTTTCCTCTCCATGAGGGAAATACAGATTTGACAAAGGCCTGAGATTTTTCTACACTGGGACATCAAAATCATGTTCCAACTAACTGTCCAATTAACAATTGTATATGTATAGTTACCAATAATTGAAGCAGAACTGTCCAATTAACAATTGTATATGTATAGTTACCGATAATTGAAGCAGTTTAATGCTTGTTTGTATTGTGCAATCACACTTTCAAATAGGGTCTTTTACCAGAGTGTGGGACAGTAGCATACCTAAAGGCAGAGGCAGTGGAAGATGTTTGAAATTTGGGCAGGGAGAGGGTATTTTTTGTATTTTCAAAGCATGTAGCACAGCAGTACAGCTTTATAGGGTCAACTCTTCCCCCACCCTCCCCCCACCGAAAAATTTATAAACTTTTATTGGTCTGAAAATTACTGGTTACCCATTTTTCCTTTTTTATTTTTTTTATTTACAATTTCAAAAATTCAAGATATTTTAGTCCAAAATTTGGTAGAATAGAACAAGTTTTTACTAAAATCTATAATAATTGGGAAATTTATTCATCATAATTCTTGAAATCAAAAAGATTTAGACTTATCATGATTAGCCAAAAGGGGTTTGGAAGTGCCTGAGACAGGTAAAAAACACCCTGGAATTTGCTGTATTAACCAGAAATTCGAGGGGGTTTGGCCGGAAAATTTGCATAAATAGATACTAATTAGGTGATTCCTAATCGATTTTCCCAAGAAATTTGTAAAGAAAAAAAGCTTGATTAAAAAAATACCTTAATATTTTTTTCTTTTTTGTTGATATAGTTTATTTTTCAAGGATTTTATTTTTTAGGACTTAAGTCTATTTTTGAGGTGTATTTTTTCGGACTTTTCTTTTTTTCTTAGAATATATTACAAGAGATAGGTAGCAAAAAACACACTGAGACGCATGGTATACATCAGAACATGAAAGCTGCTTAAATTATGAGCGAATTTATTGTAGTTTTTTCTTGAAAACTCTAAAAAAGCAAAACTAATAGCATTCATACAACCAGTAAAATAATAACTTCAAAAAAGATTGGTAGAGTAACACACTGAGATGCATAGTGTACATTAGCAGTCGTACAACGAATAATTAAGAACTTGAGGAAATATGTTGCTGTAAAAGGTAAAAGGGAAGTGACAAAAATAAATATACTTCAGATTGAAGTTGACAATGTCCTAACATTTGCAGTGATTTGATAGGTGTGGTTTAAAAAAAATGAAAATGAGAGTATACAAAAATGAAAGTACTGCATCTACATGGAGAGGGAGTGGCATGAGACTAGGCACTAGGCCAGTGTTAATTTTTTTTGAAAAATTATGTGCTAGTAACATCAGTGTATAAAGCTAGGATAAAAACAGTGACTTGCTCATTCTTTTTTGTAGAATTTGATTGATATATCACAAGTTTTTAAATCATGACATGGCTGATTACGTTGACATGAAGAAAGCCTTGCTGGTTTTTTGTGGTAGATTAGAATTTGCAGGGTTATGGTGATACTGCGAAGATACCGTTTAAGGGAAATTTGTAGTAGAGGACTGTGCTGTTCATACGATTGGTAAAGGGGAAGCGTGCAAAAGGGAAGTTTGTAGGGTTTGCTGTGGTCGGGGTGTGATAACCTTTTGTTGAGTATTTGAGCAAAAAAATAAAGCAGGACATCGATGTGTGGTTTTTTTTTTTTTAAGGGGGGGGGGGGAGAACTACCCCAACGAGCATGATTAAAATTTAGAGTGTCATATAGAGAAGAACAACTTGGACCTGTGTGTCCATTGTGTAGTTAAGTTTAATGTCTGAAGAAATAAAGAAGCTTAAAAAACCAAAAAATAAATAAAAATGAGAAAAAAAAGGTAGTATTTAGGTTTTTTTTTTTTTTACCCATATGATGAACTTGTCAATATTGGCTTTGTTCATTGTACTAAGTAGTAAAAAATAAAGTAAAGTAATACTGAATTTTATGTATCTGATCATACTATTCAGTATATATGAAAGGTAAAATACATAATCATTATTATTATTTTTTGATTCGGAGGGGATAGACTTTGAAAAGCTTTGCCGTTTGGAAGGGTCGCACTAGTAGCGGTGTGCAATGCATCATGCGGGGGCAAACTCAGCGTAGACAGATTAAGAGAGCGAATCGAAAGATTAAACGAGACAAAACGAAAAATTGACAAAAACAGCAGAAAAACGATTTGATGCTAGCTGCAATTTTGGCAGTTATACAAGATATACACTGGCAGGAATTATTGAGTACTGTTGGTGGTTTGTTTAAAGACGAGCCTGACTTATACGCATTGCTAATTATACAAAAGGGCACAGAATTTTGTTCGGGTCTTTTAAAACTTATAGATAATGAGATTTAAAAACTCCATGCCTTATAATTGCAGAAAGGTAGTCAAGAGATTGTAAAAAAAAGGGTGAATCAAACTGGTGATTGAGTTGGTCTTGGGGCCACAGCGTTGACTGCTGCAAAATTATTACCCTCTGTTTAATATTGATAGCCGGGGTTGTCAAAAAAGGGCTCTGCGTGGAAAAAGATGATTTCTGTAGCTATACGCAAAAAAACATTGACAAAATTTGTATTGCTCGATTTTAATGTTAGCACCTGAAGGTTTAGAATTGTTAAATGATCATTTACAACTCTTAGCGCACGTTAGAAGAAAAGTATGGGATTTTGGTAAAGCTTGTTGCTTCCATAATCAAGCCGAAACATACTGGTTTGATTGAAATACATTGCAAGATAGGAAACGACCACTTGCATTTATTCATCCCAGCACCTGGTTGATCTTTAGGCCGACGAGCTCTGGGAAAACTAGGTTCGTCAAAAGGTTATTGATTAACGATTTCATAAAACCATCTGTACAACATGTAAAATGTTTTATGGCGTCAAACAAGCTGTAATGTTTAACGATTTGGAAACAAAATTGAATGAAAATGAAGTCGCTGTAGAATTTGATGTTGACATACTCGAAGAGATTAATGTGCAGAATACTGTGGTTGTCCTTGATGATTTACTGAGTGATTTATCAAAAGGTAAAACTAAAGGGCTAGTCAACAATCTTTTTACCAAGTGGGCTCATTATTTAAACATGTTGGTGATGCTGATTGGTTAAAACATGTTCTTCAAGGACTGTCAAACGGTTAATCAAAACCGTTTGATATGTAGTGTTGTGTATAGTTTTGTTTAGGAATAATAGGGATGAACAGGTGATCAATAAAATGGGTAGTAAGATGGGTAAAAAGGACTTGATGGTTAATGTATATAAAGAGGCGACGCGGCAGCTTTTCGCCAGTGCACCACAACTGGTTATCACTTGGTTGTCGATGTTATGTCTGTCCGTCGCGTCGTACCTGTGTTCTCGTCCGGATCGTATTAAGCGTTTCGTGATAGCATTGTTACTATCATAAGCGATTACGCAGGTGAAGACCCCGTCATTGTAATTGTGTGTTTACTCGCGTCTTTACGGGTATTTATTTATTGATAACTGCCCAGAGACTCCCGAAGGTGTTGGATTGCGGTCTGAAGTTCTAGGGGGAAAGAGTACAGTGATGTATATAATGGATAGACCTGTTGAAGATTCATTTAGAGCTGCGTTAAGTTTGGCTGTTAAAAGGGGTAAAGGAGCTATCAGATTTTTGCTAAACGAAGCGGACGTGGGTTTTTTTCAAGTGGATCATGACTAGGACGTATCTTTTTTTGGAACCTGTTGATAAAGGTGGAAAAAAATTATCTAAAAAAATATCAGAAAATATTAGAAGTGATTGGCTTGGTTGATGTATCTTTGCCTAGCAAAAGGATTTCCTTCTTAAACTGATAAAGAAACCAAACTGCATTGAATTCTTTAGGGCTTTTGAAAAGATAATTTTAATCATGAAAAGGGCTTTTGAAAAAAAATAATTTAATGAATAAATCTCTTATGATCCCAGCCACCCGTTTTGAAGGGTTTATGGCTACTATAAAGTCGGTCAAGGGGTTAGAGGAACGTGTTAAAGAATTACAAGAAGAGAACGCTTAACTACTAAAACGTTTGCAGACAACTTCAATGATATTGATGCGATGTTGCTGCAGCAGAATAATAAAGAGATCAATTCAGCGACTGCAAAGGTCAGTATTGGAAAATCTGAAATTCAAGCAGCCCCCGTCGTGGGTGCTGTACAAGGATGGGGGATACTCGAACAGCAAGCTAGCAACTTTTTAGATTTTATCAAAACTACCGGTACCTGAAGGGGAACAAGGGCTGCCCACCGATTCCATTGATGGGGACTGATTAAAGCCGAACAGATGGTTTGGTGGGCTGATAGTAAAAAAATACGGGCCTTTGCTTAAAAGAGCTGTGTTGAGTTCGAGGAAAATGTTTAAAGATATCGGTCTTGTCACGGATGGCACTGATATGTTTAAAGGAATGCGCGGTACCAATACAAACGATCTTTATCAGATGATTGTAAAAAATGACACACGTTCGTTCGGCATGACGAAAGGTTCGGCGTGTTTTGCCCAACAGTGGGCGAGATTGAATTTTCCCGAGAGAGTCATAAAAATGAACAATTTTTGTGCGAGATTGACATGTATAAAAGTACGGGGCGAATTTTTTTCTGAAACTCCTGAAAGGTCTCCTGGTGTAAGAGGTCGTCGTGGTGTGCGAAATTATTTGAATTATGAGCAGTTGGTTTCAATGATGAATTCATATGGGGCAGTCTTTTAACAAATTTTAGCTTGCGTGATATGTTAAAGAGTGTTCGCTGTACATTTGCCTGTTGTGGTCGGCTGGTTGTGTACGATACACCCAATGGAGGGTTCTCGAGAAGAAAGGGTGGGGAAGGTGATTTAATCCCAAATCTGATCCCAAATGTGACAAAGAAAGAAACGGACCAGACTGGTAGTTGAAATCGCATGCGGGGTATTCTCTGATGGTGCCTGCCAAGCACAAATTCACACAAATAAAGTATGAGCTTTTGGGATCGATAGTCAATGGCAGTCTGACCTCGATGATACTCAGAAATATGCGCGGTTTAATAAAGGAAACAAATTTATTATTACAATCATCGATTTTCTAAATATGCGTGGGCTGTGGGTTTCAAGAATAAGAGTGCCAATGAGCTAGCGCGAGCTTGGGAATCGTTTTTTGTATTCGGCCGGGTCCCGTGAATATTCACACTGATAAAGGTACCGAACATTATAACAGTAAAGTTAAAAAAAACAATTCTCAGACAGAGGCATTAATTTTTTCAGTACCCAAAGTAAGAAGAAAGCGCTGTCGTGGAGCGGTTCAATTGAACTTTGCGTAAAATATTAGAAAAAAGTGTTTCTATCCACGGGGTCGTACAAATGGGTTGATATTTTACCTGATGTTTTGGCTGTATACAATTTTAGGATGCATAGCACCATAGGTAGGGGTACCGTCACGCATGAAAATGAACTGGATGTGTACGATAAAGTATTTGAACCGTCACAAGAAGAATTGCATTACAAGTACGATGTGGGTGATCAGGTGAGAACGTCTCGTATGAAAGGAACGTTTGAAAAGGGTTATAAACAGCGACGGCAAGAAGAAATTGTTGTAACTCGTAATGTGAAAAGCAAAGGTCTGGACCGACCTTATTATATAATAGAAGATTTAAATGGTGAAAAGATTACTGGAAATTTTTACGAAAAAGAGGTTTAAAAATTACATCAAAAAGGAAAACGATCTTTACCAGGTTAAAAAGGGTATAAAAACGCGGATGCGCAACGGTAGAGAGAGTCTTTGGTCAAATGGTCTGGATATGGTCATGAGTTTTATAGCTGGGTGACAGGTGTGGAAAATGCCGGTGGATAACGAATTTTCTTGGGTCTTGCCTAGTAATGTACGCAATGTTGAGGGACATATCAATTCTGCTTCGGCTTGGCGTCAGGGGATTGACGGACTTAAATATTTTTTGAAGATGATTGAGCTGTATCCGTCTCGTTGTTGCCTCTACCTGACGATTGGAACATTATGGGTGATACGCAGGGCGGGCGTTATATTACAGAAAATTTCATTGGGGGAGGATGGGTCGGTTGTTTATAGTGATTCGAGAGTTTTTTTTTTTTTACGCATGCGGCAAATGACGAAGAGTAATATGCTGATCGCCAAGTTTTAACGTCTGAGTATCGAAAGTATGTCACATTGCTGAGTTCGGGTCGAATAAGATTAACCATGGTTTTGTTTCCTGATTCGCATGATAAATATGTTATGGGTGGGGTTAAGTTACTATGATTCTTAGCTGTGCATTATTGCGGCATCTAGGTTTAAACATCTTGAAATTTACTGGTTTAAGATGTGACAATCACAAACAAATTGCTAAATGTTAGACAGTGTGTTTACCAAATTTGTATATTGAATTGGATTTAGTGGGTGATAGTTTGGTAGGTTCAGAAAGAAAAACAAAACAAGTATTGGCCTTTTTCGGGGTGAAAGAATGCGAAAATGGTCCTCAATAACAACCCAAGACTGCTCTGAGGCGAATATTGGCTGCTAATTCCATCAGAGAAATTGATATTAAAATTGTTGATGAGGCTAATAACGGTACTACATTTTTTGGCTCGACGGTGTTGGAATTAGATTTTATAAGATTTGAAGATCCTGTACGCGATTTGGAAATCTGGTTGATTGGTAGCGATGTTAAAGGGGTTGTTTTTGTAGACGATAGAAAAGGTTTTTTTTTACTGTCAATTCTGATTTTGTTCTAGACAATCATTACAATTAGACTGTTGGTGTGAGAGAAGCCGTATTTCCGTTCGATTAGGTTGTCATCGATGTGACCAATTCGTGGACTACGTATGATAATGAAACACATAATGTGTCTAGATGCAAGTCTTTTGACCCAGAGACCGCTTTTACAGTCTGAAAGCATGCCTATTAATTGGAACATTTAAAACACACGAAAAAATTGTCATGCAGCCGTATTGTTCAGATGTTGCGATAAAATGTCATAGTTTATCAATTATGTACTCGAAATATTAAACATCGTTGTGTTTAAAAATATTCTAATTTTCAAAATGGCCGTTTCGCGCCTAAAAGTTAATTTTTCCTAATATTTTGAAAAGGGCGTGGTGAACATATCAAATAGGAGTGGAAAAGTTTCAGCCATGGCAGTAACAAAGTCATTTTCATGAGTTTTAAGTTTTCCCAAGCAAAGATATTTTTTCCAGACGTTTGAAATATGTAACATTGCATGAGGCTTTAAAGTTAGGATAGCAAAGGATCATGGGAAATATCACAAAATGGCGGCTTCCATGTAACAAAATGTTCCCATTTTTTGGAACATTTATGTTCCCATTATTAGGCTACCGGACTCTTTAAAAAAAAAAGTCAAGAGAGGCTCGGACGGTCGGTCGTGAGTTAATTGCAATCAAAACGCAATGCATATTTGCCCTCCGATTTTGTAGACCTGTAGACATTCCGTTCGAAGGGCGGATTGTTTCTTCAACGTGGTTCAATGGTAATCTGTTACGATGACTGCAGGTGTGTCGAAGGATGCTGAGCATCCGTCGATTGTGACAGAATTACGTCAGGTGTATCTTCAATGGAAGTGACTATCTGTTGATAGTTGATTATTATTCTAGATTGATAGAAATTGCAAAGCTTAGTAATACCAAGAGTGAAACTGTTGTGACACATTGCAAATCAATTTTTTCAACACATGGTATTCCTGATTGTCTGATTTCTGATAATGGGCCTCAATTTGATTGTGAAACCAAAGCGCTTGTTTGGTGAAACTTTTAAAAGCTTTTCTGATCATTATCAGTTTAATCATATCACACCAAGCCCATACCATCCTCAGTCTATCGGAATGGCTGAAAAATCAGTGCAAATTGCAAAACGGCTGTAAAAAAGCCATGCATGATCAAACAGACCCATACTTAGCTATGCTAGAATTCAAAAACACCCCACGTGACAATCAGTTGGGTTCCCCTGCCCAGAGGTTATTTAATCGTAGAACAAAACCTCTACTGCCAACTTCAAACAAATTGCTTATGCCTAAAGTTTTAGAATCTAAAAATGTTCAAAAAAGACTCAAAGAGAAGAAAGATAAACAAAAAGAATATTTTAATAGACAAACAAAAAGTCTTCAAAAGCTGAATGAAGGAGACAATGTTAAAAAGTTTACAGAAAAACGCAGGCCTGGGGCGGCTGGTGCAGCGATCGCCGCACTACTTTTTCGCAATGAATAATATAATAATAATAATATTAAAAAAAAAAAAAAAAATTAACAATACAAAAATATCAGTAATTTTTAAAGGGAATACTCCCCCCTCCCCTCCGAGTATTACGCGGTTATATTGGTAATTCGTAAGAATGCGCAACACTATCCCCATCCGAACTGTCCAATCCGTTGGCACGCATACGTGTGAAATTTAACCTAATAAGTGCAAGCATGGCATAGTTGTGAATGTCTTTCTTTACGAGCTGAAGTCCATGTCCACTCCAAGTTGTATTGATTTCAAGTCGACATAATTTGCATGAAATCAACACAATTTGGAGTCGACATAAGATGCAAATTAGCCTGCTTATCCAATCACAGAGCGAGAAACTATACAACTTGGAGTCACGGTCAAGTTGTGGACTTATGGCACTCTCAGCGCACCATACACGTGCGTGATCTAGGCTAGACCTACCTGTACGCTAAAGAAGTCGCGTTTTATTTTATATGCATGAAATTTAATAAAGGACAGAGCGAGTTAAGATGGATTATTCTATAACAACTCCGGACATTGGGAACACACCAAATCAACCAGTAATCAATTTCCCAAAACGAAGTTTTGGACAGAAAAAAACAGAACTTCGTGCGTTCCAACCAAGTTGGTTCAACCAGTTTGCTTGATTGCATTATGACGAATCAAATGATATGGCATTCTGCTATACATGCATCAAGGCATACAAGGCAAAGAGGGTAATTCACCAAACATGGATTCCGCATTTATCGCTAAAAACAAAGGCTTTAAAAATTGGAAAGAAGCGACTCGGAGGTTCAAGGCACATAAAGGTAGTGTTTGCCACAAGGATGCAGTCTGAATGGTTGTGACATTGCCAAAGATAACTTAAGACATTGGAGAAAGTTTATCACAACAGATTGGAAGAGAAAGGGAAGAGCGACGACAAATTTTTATGAAAATCATTTCTAATGTGAGATTCCTGGCACGGTCAGGACTAGCTTTCAGGCAGTCAGGGGTGATGGGGATGAGTCGGATTATAATCTTACAATTCTTCTCAAGTTGCGTGGTGAAGATGATTCACGGATTTAAAACTGGTTATCACGGAAATCTGACAAGTATCTCTCTGCTAAAATTCAAAACGAAGTTTTACAGACAATGGCACTAACGGTAAGACCTAATTCAATTATACATTTTAGGCGGCGGAAGATATGTCATAATTGCGCAAACAAAATCAGAATAGCAAAGACTTAACCCTTCCCCAGCGTCGGAGGAACAGAAAATGATATAGGAATCACTATACCAATTGCAGCGGAACAAAGGAAATATCGACGTGGGCGCAGGGGACCATCGTTTAAAAAAAAATCCAGATAATCACTCTTACCCCCACCCTATCCCCCAAAAATGGTTCTGAAGTGCTGCTATATTTTTTGTTTGAATTTTCAATTTAAGCTGCATGGGGCGCAGATTCATGTTTGTTTTTTGTTTATTTATTTATTTCTGTTACGCATCACTATCGCATTCGCCTTCCTTTTAATTTTCAAATCTCTTTTGGAACATATCTACTCACATCTATGAAGCATATGTACCATGCAAGTGTGCGTTGAGCATGCTTCTTTAAACATTTGTGTACTAATTTTCAATAAAATAAAATAATATAACTCGTTAAAATGGTATGACTCGCCAGACCCCTTTAAATTTCATTTAAAGCCACAATTGGCGACTAGCGCGCACGTACAGTTTCTAATATCCGTGCTTATTTTTTATATGCACCTTTTTTTTATAGGCTTTACGTGAGCTTGTTTGAAATATCCAGACAGCTCCATTCTATACAATTATGGTGAATGAAACCCCCTGATGTTTCGAACAAGGAACAGGTTGTGATATGCATACGGTGGGTCGACGACCACTTTGAAGTTCATGAAGATTTCATTGGATTGTATGAAGTGCTTCAACAACCGCCGATGCATTAGTTGCCGTCATCAAAGATGTTCTCCTTCGAATGCAGTTATCCTTTCAGAAGGCAAGAGGTCAATGCTATGATGGAGCGGCTGCCATGTCGGGTGTACACGGAGGTGTTGCAAAGAAGATAACAGATGAACAACCAAAGGCTTTGTATGCACATTGCTACGGTCATGCCTTTAATCTTGCATGTGGTAACACCACAAAGAGAAACCGGCTAATGTGTGATGCTTTGGAAAATACAAGGGAGATTATCAAACTAATTAGGAACTTCCCCCGACGTGAAACTAAGTTTATCGAGATGAAGGAGAGGATTGGGAAGGAGTGCTCCACTGGAATCCGTGTCATGTGTCCAACTCGGTGGACACTTAGAGCAGATGCACTTTGGAGCATACTGGAAAACTACGAAGTTCTACAGAATGTTTAGGAGGAGTGTCTCTTGGAGAAAAAGGATCCTAGCACAAAGGGTCGACTGAGAGGTGTGGCTTCGTACATGAAGAAGTTTGATTTCTTATTTGGTATAAAGTTAGCACACCTGATCCTAAGTCATAGCGACAATTTGAGTAGGACTTTGCAATACGCATACATTTCTGCTGCGGAAGGGCAGAGTGTCGCAGAGAAAACCGTTTCCCCTATTGAAGGCATACGAAGTCAGTTCGACACTTTCTGGGAAGCCGTAGGATTACTTGCTTCTACACTCAATGTGAACCAACCAGATACACCACGAAGAAGAAAAGTCCCAATCCGGCTTGATGGTCCTTCTGTTGATCATCAACATGCAAGTGCGAAGGAGTATTTCAAGCGAATCTACACAGAGGTTATCGACAACATCGTTAGCTTGCATACGAGATCGTTTTAAGCAGACGGGGTACCAAACCTATGTCAAGCTACAGAGCCTCCTCCTAGATGCATGTAATGGCAAAGGAATTGGGGAGGATTTTCACTTCGCTCTGATTTCTACAAAGACGACATTGATTCAAGCCAACTCAGAGTCCAGCTGGGAACGCTGGGTCACACATGTAAACCGCCTGAATGTACCAGTGTCAGTGTGTATTCGCTTCCTGGTATAGTGAAGTATATGAAGTCTTTAGATTTCGGTACGAAATTGCTTCTATCTGAAGTGTGCATTTTGCTTAAACTTGTACTTGTCATGTCAGCTACAAACGCGGTAAGCGAACGTTCTTTCAGCGCTCTGAAACGCATCAAGACGTACATGCGAGCCACTATGAAACAGAAACGACTGAACCATCTACTTGTCCTCCATCTGTCCATGTCCACAAAGACACGACAGATAGCTTGGATCTGACGAAAATAGCAAGTAAATTTGCCGAAACTGCTCACCGTCGTGCAGTTTTGGATCATTTCTCCAAGCCGGCAAATAGTCGAATACAGGAATAGGCCTATAGTCCCGTCACTCTCGTGTCCTTGAATTCAGTGGAACTTTTGTATAGATTACAAAATACTATCGTATAAGACTATCAGTTTGTCATTTTAGTTTTTTTTGTTAAAAATAAACTTACTTCATTCCATAATTTATCTGAAAAATGATCTAAACATTTTGTTGGACTTTCTGTTTTGTTGTTGCCATCGATACTTTGGATAGATTACTAAGATCAGCAAATCAGACTGAAGTTGATGTGACAACAAACAAGCTTTAACAGTTCAAGTTGATTTATTTAAGATATATCAAGAGAATAACCTCCCCCTTCCCATAATTTGAAAAATGACAGGGCAAAGTTCACGGATTAACACATCCGATAATAGCATGAAAAAGGATATAGAGCTCAAATCTACGAATCCCCCTCACCCCCTCCCGCCACAAAAAATGGTACTTTAGATGTGAGTGTCAGCAAGGATATGGTCTTTACACCCTCCATAAGTGAAAAAATAATACATATGTATACGTTTTTGGGGTTAAGAAAATTAAAGTCAGAAGAGTGAAGTTGTATTTTTTTATAAATTTGCCTTCAGAACTGGGGTCAGTTTACTCGTTAAATTGTGCTTTTTGAGAGAATAGAAATTACTGTTATCTGGTGATTTTTCGATATGATTATGATAAACATGTTCTGTACGGAAATAAACTTTGACAGTTTGAAGAAACGTGGTTGGCATAATTTTGTGTAAAGTCGGAACGATCCATTTTATGACGAAACAGATAGACCTATTCACATATTCGTCCAAAATAGAGAATGTTCAAATACAGCTTGCAAGATCTGGGAAGTGTCATTTCTGGCAATCTAGAGGTACCTTTTTTTTCAAAAAACAATTTTCACGCTACGCGCCAACCGATGGTGGCGCTCCACTTAGATAGTATCGAGGTCGCCGCACCACTAAAACAAACGGTGCTACGGGCCTGGAAAAACGGTTGGCAACCAGCTCAAATATTTTCAAGAGATCAAACACTTAGATCGTACAATATCATGACGCCTGAAGGACAAACGTACAGAAGAAACATGGAACATTTGAGGCAAACAAATGACCATGAATTTTAATACAGGCATGAAGAAACCATCTCACATGACCTACAAATGCAAACACAAGAAACAGACAGCACTGCCAGTCAAAACTAACAACATCCTCAGAGGTCAGAAGAATTCACAGAGAACTCAAACAACCAGGCTGGTTGAAAGACTATATTACTTGGGCTATTTTTATTTTATCTATTAATTATCTGTAGCGACCAGTTTGTTATGGTATCATCATGGAGACTTCCTTTAATTCAGTGTCATCATCTTGTGAACAATAGCTTTCATTCAAGACAAACTTTGGAAAGTGCCAGCTGTTGCATGAACATTTAAAATAAATCACCTTGTTTCTGATTTAGCATTTTACAGTTACACAATAATGTGATTTCTCTTCATTGACATATATTTTCAATCCTTTGTTTTTTATTTGGAAAAAGAGAGATGTAACATAATTAGTTTGTTTATGTACTGAAGCCACACGTGGTGGTCTTCCTGTATTATCTTACCACTCACTTAGGGAAAGAGTCAGTCTTAATATAGCCTCCACAGAGTAAACATGCTTGTGTAACTGTGTTGTGATTCTGTATATGCACTAGAATATTACAGGGATCACGCACCTTTCTTTATCTGAATTTGTCTTAAAAACAGATTTTAAGTTGCCTGTTGATAAAGAATAGGCTATTTCGGTGGAGAATATTATACTGCCTTTCAAGTGGATGGTTGTATTTCCCCTGAACAGTGGTTATTTTTACAAAGGTCGAAATTGTTCGTTAAGTGTGAAACATGTTAGTTTGAATAGAAGCGCAATAAGACGTTTTTACAGCCTGATTACAGATCAAAATTGAAAGTTAACGTATCTGGTAACAACACAATCTTTTTTTTTTTTTTTACGGAAAGGGGCTGAAACGATTATCTCTAACGGAAACGTTGATTCAGCTGTAGGTTTTCCAGGTTTCAAAAAAGAATCCATACCTATCAAACCTTGGATATACCGTTTACGGGTACCGTTCATTCTTTCGTTTTGATTCGTTATAAGTACGTGTATTGCGACTTTATTGAAGAAAATAATATGGCAGGCATCAAAACAAAATTGTTGACCTATGCTGTCGGTGATAAGAATGGTATAAATAGCAATGTTGCGCTACGTACTTGTTTAAAAGTACAGCCTAAGGTCTTATACACAATCATAATCGCCGTGTACAACGGACGGGGTAACCCCATAGATTTTAATCAGAGAAAGGGTGGTGTTATTGTTTTAAGGTTTGCGTATTGATGAAGATTAGGAATGATGTCTGTGGGCCTGTTTTTAGGATGACGTATCAATATGGACGAGGTTCTGCCGGCCCGATTTTTAGAGGGACTTATTCGGGTCAACGAGGTGGTGCAATCGGTCCGATGTATCACAATACTTACATTCCGAAGTTCATGATGATGTTTAGAAAACAGACGGGTGGCTGGTTGGAAAATCTTTTTTCTCATGGTGAGTGACTTGGCCGCACCTGTATTCAAAAGCGGTTTGGTTGTCGCTAGAAAAGCTGCGCCGACTCTAGCAAAAAACGGGCTTAGAGGCCGCGCGAGAAGCGGCTCCAGGATTGGCTAAAACAGATTTTAAAAAAGGGATTGCGGCGGGGGCACGTATTACCGGTAATACTCTGAGAGGTGTTATACGAGGACGCGGTGCGGTTACATCAATTGGTGATACCGTCAAACAACAAGCTCAAAAGGTTCAGAGCGATGCACAGCTGGTCATTAAACACCACAATAGATCAAGCTAAAAGAAAATTGATAACTTATATAATTCCATCTCTGGCTTTTTCTAATGCACTGCAGGACATTGTAGTTGAAGATGTTGAGATGGATGATAAAGAGATGTACGGTGATGACAAACGGGGTCTGGGTCTACTAGAAAAGACAAAAAGAGCACCAAAAAAAAATACCCCCTCTTGAGGAGTCAAACGTAAACAACGAAAAAGATCCCTCTTGAGGAGTCAAACGTAAAAAAAAAAAAAAACACGCTGTCAAGAAAAATAAAAACAGCTACAAAAACAAAAAAAGGCCGGTTGCTAAGAAGAAATCGGGATAAAAAATGACTGTGTATCAAAGACGTGACTTGATCAAATAATTGATAAATTTTGGATAGTATATAAATACAGGATTTGTTTTTATGTTTGTAACATCATTAGACACGATGGAGGGTACTTTGGCTGCTGAAGCTATTACGCAAGAAACCGATTTAATTAATAGTATCCCGTATCAGAGTGCTGTTTTAGCTAAACACCAAGAAGGGTCGTACGATCAAGGGTCTTTAACATTTGTAATCAATGGCGTGGATGGGAGGTGACATTCCCGATGATGATCCATATGGTTCGTTTGTTTTAACGTTTACACATATAATCGTCATAGCCCTTCTGTCTTGTATACAGAAATGTTTACAGAAGTGTTTCAATCCTTGTCCCAAATTGTGAATATTTTCATCTGGATTGGGATTTTCTTCAGGTTGACATTTACCATATTGTTGATTTTTACATTTTTTCTGCATATTTTTGATTTTGTTGTTTTCATTAGTTTCCTCAATTGTTGATTTTGTTGTTTTTGTTGCTGGTTTGTGTGGTATACTAAGTCTATCCTATTACACACTTTGTTCCTGTTGTTGTAAGCTAGGCTAGGCTTTTCAGTTGTTTTAAGCTAGGCTTTGGTATTGTTGTGTTAGGGCTTTGTTATTTTTTGAATTTAAGTGTTTAGGCTTTTGTGTTCATGGAGGCTAGTATATTGTGTGTTAAAGCTAAGGTATTTCTGTAGGTATTGTTGGGCCTATTGTTCCTCTTTTAGGTTGTTGCTTTTGGTTTTCTGCTTCTGTTAATTATATTGTATGGTCATGGAAAGTTCGATTTGTTGTTATAGCTGTAATAGGTGGATTAATTTCCAGGAGTCCGTTGTGACATGTAGTTTGAGGAAGCTTTGTTTGATAGTTTTGTATTTGTCTGTTCAAAGTGTACACGGTTGAAGGCTTTGGATTTTAGACTTCCTGCTTGTAGTTGTATCGTTGAAAACTGAGGTTGATGTTTGTGTGCGGACTGAGTTTTGTGACTTAGACTGTGGGTAGTCAGCAGTGTGATGTTGATAGTTCTTTGGGTGAAGAATTTAATAGGGGTTCTGTTCAGGTAGATAGTCTTGTATCGGTTTCTGCTGACAGGCCTGATGCAGGGTTGTCTGTAGTTGGTGATTGTACAGGTAACATTGGTCGTGAGATTGTTGATTCGTCTGGTACGTTGCCTGTGGATTCTGTTAGAGATTAGGTGTTATGGATAGGGGATTCGCTTGTTAAGTATATTGACACAGAGTTGTGTGGAGTAGATCGTAGTACAAGGATTAGGGTGTGTCTTTCAGGGGTTAGGGTTGATGATGTTAGTTCTCGTGTTGAGACTTTATTTAAGGGTGAAGATACCGTCGTAGTTTCAATTAGTACAACAGATATTTCAAGGAGAAATGTTGATTCTATTAGGTGTAGTTTCATGGATTTGTTATTCAAGTTGAAGAACACAGGTTTTAGGGTTCTAGTTATTAATCTGTTGTCGCGTAGGGGTACTTCCTTCATGATAGATAAGATGTTGTTGATCAATAGTTGGCTGGAGAGTATTTGTCGTCTGTTTGAGGTCGGTTTTGTAAATTTATAGCATAAGTTTGAATCTCGGGTTGATTGGTTCATGAGAGATGGTTTGCATTTAACTAGGAAAGGTGCTCGTGTTCTTTCTAGGTATATTAATTGGGCAATTAAGTATCTGATTCCTTTAAACTAGTCACGGGGAGTTTAAACCCACCTGTCAGGCATGTTTCTGGGGATAGGGATTGTTCCTAGTGGTAGAATCAAGGTTATGTTTTCAAATGTTCATAGAATTTTAAATAGGCGTGATGAGCTTCTGGCTGAAGTTTCAATTAATAGACCTGATATAATTGGTATTACTGAGACTTGGATTTATAGAGAAATTAGTGATTCAGAGATACATATTCCTGTATTCCAGGTTACTCAGTTTTCAGGCAAGACAGATTAGATACTATTAATGGTAGAGGAGGTGGTGTTTTATTGTTTGTGAAAGATAGTTTTAATTGTATAGATAGGACTGCTCAGTTTTCTTTTGGTTTTTGAAATTGCCTATGGCGTGAGCTTATTGTTGATGGCGATGTGGTAGTTCAGTGGTTGTTGGTGTTGTGTATAGATCACCAAATTCTAGTCCAGGGAACAATCAGACATTGCTTGACTGCTTCAGGAAAGTTGCTTCTGGGAGGGTTATTGTTTTTGAGGGACTTTAATTTTCCAGACATTGATTGGAATGTTTATATTAGTGGCTCACATGGTAAAGATTTTCTGGAAGCTGTATCTCACTGCTTTTTCACCCAGCATGTGCTGTTTCCCACGCGTGGTAGTAATTGTCTTGATTTGATTTTCAGTAGTGAAGAAAGTATGGTTAGGAATGTGCTAAGTAGCGGTACGGTAGGGTGTAGTGATCATGACCTCATTAGTGTTTATCTTTATTGTTTCACAAAGGCTTCTCCAGCTAATAAACTGGTTTTAGATTTTAGGAATGCTGACTTTGCTGCATTTCAGGATAATTTGTCATGTGATTGGACTTCTTTGCTCCAGGACTTAGATCCTTTTAAAGTATGTGATGTTTTCCAAACTATAGTTTTGGAGGGTGTAAATACGTTTGTTCCATTAAAGAAAGTCTGTAGGCGTAATCGGCCAGTATGGATATCTTGGGAGGTTTTGCAGGCTGTTCGGAAAAAGAAGAAGTTGTAGCGTTGTTATAAACACAGTGCTTTTTGAAAAACGTTTGTCCAAAGAGGTTAAGATTAATCCTAAGTCGTTTCATTCTTATTTTTGCTTTGCAAGAAAATAAGGAGGTTGTTGGTCCCCTTTTAGGGTAATGATGGTGTTACTAAGACAAAAATTAAAAAATTGAAAGTGCCATTTAAAATTTGTATCGTTACAGTAAATACTTTACACCAACTTGGTTTAAAGATTATTATCTGCAAAAGGACCGGACCCCATTTGTCCCGTTTTGGACGGTTATTTCCTGTTTGATACTTCGTAGGACATTGATCTTGGATGAAGGTTCGCGGTGGAAGAGTGAACTGTTATCAGATACTTTCGAAACAGAAAGGATAAAATGTACGTCATTGTTACACTCAAACAGGACCAGTGTCTACGTGGAGAATGGTGGTGCTGCATTTTAAGGTGTGTTGATCAGCTACAGTGGACTTATAATTCTGGTATGGAGAACTTGTATCGCTACCCCCAGTCGTTTTCATTCAAAGAAATCATTGACAAGATATGCGTCAATCAACAGCTGATTTGTCACTTAGGGCAATGAAGATAATGACGCTGATGGTTGATCTCTGCGATGTACCGAACAGTCTCGAAAAGTTCATGATGAAATACTATGATATGTCATTAGCAAATTAGAGTTTGAAACCATGCAAACACTGGTTACTTTTTTTAAAAAAGATTGCAACTGGAAAATGTCGATTCGAGCATACATTGTGCACTTGCAATCTATGACGTACTAATGTACTTTCGCGAAATGGTAGACGAGCAGGAAGCTGTTTTGAAAAGGACAGTGGTTGTAAGCGGGGTTGAAGTGAACAGAAAAATCGACGATAGGACCGACAATGCTGTGTCATTATTCATGTTTAAGAAATGATGCGTGCAGTTTAAAGAGGCCTTTTTTGCAAGGGACGGAGCCGTTGACAGAGGGTGATACGGTGGAGGAGGAGCCCTTTGAGGACACTTTGATAAAATTAGCAAGTTGGCGTCCGCTGTAAAATTCAAGGGTCATATGCTGGCTGACATGGTGATAGATCTCAAAAGCGAGGCATCAAACAGTCAAGCGACTCGTTTGGACGCAATGTATAACATGGATGGAGCCGTACATGCTAGAAATCTTGTGCATCCGTCTCACGTTGATACCCCCCCCCTTGTTTTAATCTGCAATGTGTGTAATCACCCCACCTGTTGTGTTGCGCTAAACAACAACAGTCGTCGGCTCATTATGCAGGTATGCGTGGGATACCACAATGGAAAACGAGAAACATTTCCTGGTGAAAGACCCCGTCAATAATGAAGCCGAAGTAGATTTATTTTTGTATACGACGGAGCAGAGGGATCGGTACAATTATGTTTATCTAAACGACAACAAGAAGGCAGAAAACCAAGTATCCAAACTTTAGTGTCAATTGCGAATTGATACAAGAGCGACTGTGTTTACCCAACTCCTATATCTTAAACAGCTCTTATTAACTCTATTCACATAATTGTTTAAAACTAAGAAAGTAGTGAGGTTTTCTGAACTAACCGTCTTCCTTTTTTAGATTAAGTGTAATTGTATGTATAAAAAAAAAGTCTAAATCCTTACTTTAAAAAAGTCTGCATTCTATCGATTGTTATTTGCAGGAAGTTATTGAATCTTAGATAATCTTTTGGCTCAGCCGTCACTCATAATTTTCAGAAAAAAGGAC
Organism: Chiridota heheva; assembly: GCA_020152595.1. Taxonomy (NCBI): domain Eukaryota; kingdom Metazoa; phylum Echinodermata; class Holothuroidea; order Apodida; family Chiridotidae; genus Chiridota; species Chiridota heheva. Next base: position 719,136 of record JAIGNY010001041.1, on the reverse strand, counting down.
TGTTTGTTGTAAATGAATCGTGGCAAGTTTCACTTTGGTGAAAAAACGTTGACATTGTTCATTATACAAAAAAGTGTGCTGTCAGTAAATTTCTAAATTAGTTTTAAAAAGGAATGCGTTGGAAACAACGTGTAGAAAGGACAAAATGTTAAAAGTTCTGCACAATCATATACTCTGGGTTAAATGTTTGCATATTGTTAGTTGTATACCGCTTGTTTTTTCAATAAAATTAAATCTAACCAGGCGCACATATTCTTGTTAAAAAACGTGTATATATTGTTAGTTGAATACCGTTCATTTCCTTTATAAAATGGAATCTAACCATACTGTATGTGTACGCAGATCGTTGTAATAAAAAGGGGGCGTGGTTTTATGAAGTAGCTATAAGATTCGTGGTTTGGAATATTTTTACAGCATTCGGAAGTTCCTGTGTTAGTGACTTGACATCAACTCTTTATACTTTTTAATAAATAATTTTCAGACTCTGTATGTTTATAGTTGTGTAATGCAATTAAAGATATGTATTTGGTTTACGATTTCAGCTGCTTTCGTTAGCTTAAAATTGAAAGAAAAAATTACTGTGTCAACACTTACTTATTTTTTATCAGTGATGGAACCTCACTTGTGTCAGTCCTGCAACGCAGGTGGTGGGCCAAGAACACTGGTGGTATCTGGGTTTAAAAACACGAAAAAGCCTTGTACATGGGCCTCCCTGTTCAATTGGGTAGGTGGTTGCGTCGAAAAATTGGGGGACGCTGCGAATTTTCGATATGTACATTCAGCAATAGATCTTTTCAAAGCCCATTTGGAGGTCCTGCAGTATTTGATTGACAACCAGTCCTCTAAGCTCGAATTTCGCAAGGAGCTGGGAAATTTACCAGTAATCAAAACTGTAGATGGGAGCCTGGTCTTTCTTACATCGGTGGCTGAAAATGGTCAGTGTGATTGGTTTATTTTGGAAGGCAAATGGTATTTCAACCCAAAAGAGACATAAACACCCCTATCACACATTGTCATAATAATATCCCTAGAGGCGTCAAAAGACCGGCCTTACCGCACACTGGTGGGGAAGTGGTTGATGAACGGGGTGAAAGGGTTGGTAGCATCGATTTTCAAGACACATACGCGGTGCGCAAGGTGACGAGTAGATTAATTAAACGTTTCAACACTTTGGCTGAAACATAGCTTGTGGCATTCAAGCCGTTGAAAATTCAACGGTTTATAAATCAAAAACGCAATGTGATTGCTGGCATATTTAAAAAAAATGATTCTATTTTCCTTGTGGGTTTTGACGCTACGGACTTTGTATGCATTCAGATTACTTCGGACAAACTGGACTACCCGATTTGGATCCCAGCGACGTTAGTGTTCCGATTTTCTGTACTTCCAGGGTGCTTGATGCGATCTCTCGTGTAATGCAAAGTAAGCGTTCTTTTACTTCAGACGGTCACTGCAACATCAGTATTTCACGGGTGATAATGCCCGCGGGTAGTGGAAAGAAGTGAGGAAAGCTATTGCTGTTGTGATATCGATCAACACCAAGTTCTGTTGCCTGCCTCAGGCCGTGATGGTTGGGATGAAAAGGGTGGAATGGGTGAAAGGGAAAATAAGAGAAATTAATGGGAATATGTTCGGAAGCAGAGCGGTGCGATAGTTGGTCAGTTCGGGAGCAACCCAAAAAACTGGGTACTTTAAAATACCAAAAATTGGGTACTTTTATGTATTACGTCATCGCATAACCCACAAATTTGACTAGCCCATACTAAACATATGGGGTTTCTCATTTTCCGCTCCGGATTGTCCAAAATTTCAATGGATATCCTAAAATTTTGAAGATGGATAGTAAATAGATATTAAAAACTTTTCGCCGCTGCTTTTTGAAATTCACCGTCACAATTTTGAAGAAATGAACAAAACAGACTGCCTATAATATGTTTTATTAATTTTCTTAAAAAGGCAACCGTGAATTTCAAGAAACAGCGGCAAAAAGTTCCGAATATCTATTTACTATCAGTCTCCAAAATTTCAGGATACTGATTGAAATTTTGGACAATCGGAATGGAAAATGAGAAACCTCATACGTTTAGGGTGGGCTAGTCAAATGTGTAGGCACATGCGATGACGTAATACATAAAAGTTCCTAATTTTTTGGGTATTTAAAAGTACACAGTTTTTTGGTTGCTCCCGAACTGTTGGTAGGGCTGTGACCAAGTGCAGTGATTGGGGTATTCCTACGAAAGGCCCGTATACTCTACAACATGCTGAAGAGATACAAAAGCACATCCCTTATTACTTGCAAATTTACGCCAACGTTCCATCGACAATAGTGTTGGATTGGGATAAGTCCAAGAGCCAGATGGGGCTGTCATGTTGCATTATGCCAGTAATCACTATAATTTTTATCTCGAGCCTCAGAGGTTTCCTGCATGTCCACAAGGGGAGGACTGTTTGTGTGCAGTGTTACAAACCCATGAATAATGTTGCACAACATAAATGTAGCGTTATTTGTGAGTTGTGTAAAGTTATACCAAAAGCGACAGGCTATGGCGAATCCTATTTTCTGTGTCCTGATTGCAGTTGGGTTTTTAACAATATAGATATAGAATGTTTTGATGGGCATAAAACGGCGCCAACGGTATTCAAACCTCTCGCGAACAAAAAGTAAATTTGCGAAAGACGCAAAAAATGAGCTGTGCGTAATTTACAAATATTGGTAAGTGTCAAACCACATGCTTGTGGATTTTTTTGGCAAGGTCTGTAAGACGACACAGGGTCGTGAGCATAAATGCTACATAACCCACAAAGAAATAAAAAAAATGTGTCGTGTAGTCAAGAAGATGAAAATTATACCGATCTGGTCGGGGTGACGGGAGTGAGGCCCTCGATGAAGATAAAACATCGGAAAAGGCCTCTCCCACAAAAGGGTTTATTTTAATTTTGAATCAATGCAAGAGACGAATGCCGATGGTGGTAAACACAAGTCCTAAATTTGTGTGTGAGTGTGTGTCATGTGGTGTGTGAACAGTGCGGTACTATAGAGACCTCGTGTGAGCACCCAGGTGAATGTATATTTGAGGGAGAAGAGACGACAAACGATTTTTGTGAATGGTTATTAACAAACGAAATAAAGTTCACGACATGTGTGGCACACAACCTCAAGGGCTACGATGGTCATTTTATCATCGATTGATTTATAAACAAGGGATTTGCCCCGTACGTCTTTTTGCGGTTCTAAAATAATGACCATGTCTTTGGCTAAAATCAAAAGTAAACAATACATTTAGACTCAGACTTCGCTTCATAAATTCGTACAACTTTGTCCCGCAGGCCTTGGCTAGTTTTTCTAAAACCTTTGGGTTGATCGAACACAAAAAGGGCTTCTTCCCCTACATGTTTAACACCAGAGATACTCAAGGATATATTGGCGCATGGCCAGAAAAGAAATGGTACAACCAGGAACTAATGTCTGATGCAAATGGAAAATAATTCAAAGCCTTGTATGAAACTGTGAAAGGTAGTGAATTTTTTTTGGCTGAAGAAATGTTCGAATATCATCGAAGTAATGTAAGCATGCTGAGGCTGGGTGTGAAATTTTTAGAGAGGAATTTAAACAGATGGCAGGGTTCGACCCTTTCATTTACAATGTGACAATTGCCAGCGCATGCATGTTGGTTTTTTAATCCCGGGTTTTGAAACCAAAACAGATCCAACGGCGGGTACTCAAAAAAGAAAAAACACAATCGATAAAATGCACCAGATCTTTACTAGATTGGCTAAGGCACAACAACCCATCCGTTGAAATCAACAGCGGACAGAAACAGGGGAGGGGGGAGGGAAGGGGGTCTGGCAAACTTCTATTGCGATGGTTATGCATCAGCTAAAAAGACTGTCTATTAATTTCAGGGATGTTTGTGGCATGGGCGTCCTTCGTGTTACAAAGACCAGACACAAAAGCTGCCTGGTGGTAAGCAGACTCTAAAGGAAGCTAATTTGCTGACAAGTCATAAAGTCGATTGCGTAAAGCGCGCGGGTAACAAAGTTGTCGAAATCTGGGAATACGAATGGGATAGGATGATTCAAACAAATGAAAGTTTGACGACTTGGCTTTCAAATTACGCAGCGGTAGAACCAATGGA